>ONZH01000826.1:0-145752 GCA_900303285.1 Rhinella marina
AGCAAAAAAATTTTACACTGACACAGCATGGCGGTGACCCAGAGTGACCAAGTTACACTCAGGTAGCAGGTGAAGCACATAAAATTTACACTGACACAGCATGGGGTGGCAACAGAGTGACCAAGTGACACTCAGGTAGCAGGTGAAGCACATAAAATTTTACACTGATACAGCATGGCGGTGACACCACCAATGCCTTGGTCAGACGAGCATTCAGTCCAAATGGCAGGTGTAGGTAGCCCCAAAAATTTATTTTGGAGTGTCGAAAAGTTGCACCTCCTAAAAAATTGTTTTGGAGTTCCCTGTAGTGCCCTGTAAAATTGTTTTGGAGTGTCTGTAAGTTGATGCTCCTAAAAATGTATGGAGAGAGGCCTATAGGTGGCCCTCCGTAAAACATTGTTGTAAAGAGCGCCAGTTTGCCTCAGAAACATTGCCTGTTGGCTCAAGCGTTTGTGTGCAAAGAGGAGGAGGAGGAAGGAAGAGATACATAAAGAAATCTTCATGTTGAGCTGCTTTCCCCCAGTGGAGATTTGCATTCCGGTGAAATCCAGGCTTTATTCATTTCAATAATCGTCAGCCTTCCAGCGCTGTCAGTTGACAGGCGTGTACGTTTATCAGTGATGATGCCACCAGCTGCACTGAAGACCCGCTTTGACAACACGCTAGCGGCAGGGCAGGCCAGCACCTCCAAGGCGTACAGCGCCAGTTGTCGTGTCCAGCTTTGCAACCCAGTAGTTGTATGGAGCAGAGTGATCACGCAGGACGTTGGTATGGTCAGCTAGGTACACCCTCACCATCTTTCTGAACAGCTCCCCCCCTACTGGGGGATGGGTGACATAGTCTTGCTGGGGTGCCATAAAACTGGCAAAGGCCTTGGAGAGTGTTCCCCTGCCAGTGCTTGACAAGCTGCCTGCTCCCCTCCTCTCCCCCGCTAGTTGGCCCACAGAACTACGTCCTCTGCCGCTAGCAGTGTCAGATGGGAAGGATAGTTTCAGCTTGTGCACCAGGGACTGTTGATATTGATTCACTCTCATACTCCTCTCCTCTACAGGAATGAGAGTGGAAAAGTTCTGCTTGTACCAGGGGTCCAGGAGGGTGAACACCCAGTAATCGGTGTTGGCAAAAATGCGAGGGTCACGGGAAAGGCAGCCTAACATGAAGTCAGCCATGTGCGCAAGAGTCCCAATATGCAAGAATTTCCTTTCCTCAATAGGCTGACTTTCCTCCTCCTCCAACTCCTCCTCTTCAGCCCATACACGCTCAACAGATAAGAAGGAATGAGCATAGGTACCCTCTTCAGTCTCGCCAACAGTCTCCTTCTCTTCCTCCTCTTCCTCCTCATCCTCCTCCAATATGCGCTGAGAAACAGACCTGAGGGTGGTCTGGCTATCAAGCAACGTATCTTCTTCCCCCATCTCCTGTGACAAGCGCAAAGCCTCTGACTTCATGCTGAGCAGTGAGTTTTTCAGCAGACAAAGCAGCGGGATGGTGACGCTGATAATGGCGGCATCGCCGCTGACCATCTGCTTTGACTCATCAAAGTGGCTTAACACCTGACAGATATCAGACATCCACGTACACTCCTCATTGTAGACTTGAGGAAGCTGACTAACCTGACTACCAGTTCTCGTGGAAGTTGTCATCTGGCAGTCTACAATCGCTCTGCGCTGCTGGTAAACCCTGGCTAACATGTGTAATGTGGAATTCCATTGTGTGGAGCTGTCGGTGAGCTGTCAGTTGTAAGCGCTGTTGCACTGCCCTAAGAGTGGCAGCATCTGTGGTTGACTTGCGGAAATGCGCACAGATGCGTCGCACCTTGGTGAGCAAATCAGACATATTGGGGTAGGTCTTGAGGAACCGCTGAACCACAAGATTGAACACGTGGGCCAGGCAGGTTTTATATGCAGTGTTTATATGGGTTGTTGTTACTTTGGGAAATAATATTGGTGTATAATGGCACATGTGTGAGTCTGCCGAGTTTCAGAGCCGCCACCGGGGTAACGCCCGTTGTCACACACAACCATGACTGGTTTGAGTTTCAGTGGCGCCAGCCAAAGATCGGTCTGCGCCGTGATGCCCTGTAACAGCTCTTGGGCGGTGTGCCTCTTGTCACCTAAGCTCAGCAGTTTCAGCACCGCTTGTTGGTGCTTATCCACGGCACTGCTGCTGCGCCTAGAGCTACCGACTGAAGGCGCCGTGCTCACAGATTGTATTTGAGAGTAGGAGGAGGAGGAGGAGGGGTTGGAGGAAGAGGCATAATAAGTCTGAGAAACCGTGACCGATGTAGGCCCCGCAATCCTCGGTGTGGGCATTACATGAGCGGCCCCAGAGTCAGTCTCTGTCCCAGCCTCCACCAAGTTAACCCAATGTGCCGTCAGGGAGATATAGTGTCCCTGCCTGCCAGCACTTGTCCACGTGTCCGTGGTTAGGTGGACCTTCTCAGTAACCGCGTTGGTCAGGGCACGGATGATGTTCTCTGACACGTGCTGGTGTAGGGCTAGGACGGCACATCGTGAAAAATAGTGGCGGCTGGGGACCAAGTACCGAGGGACAGCCACCGCCATCAGGTTGCGGAAAGCCTCAATCTATACCATTCTATAGCGCAGCATCTCCAGGCTCAGCAGTTTGAAAATGTGGACATTTAGGGCTTGTGCATGTGGGTGGGTGGAATTGTATTCGCGTTTGCGCTTGCGCTGCAATGTCTGATGCAAAGACAGCTGAACGCTGCGCTGGGACACATTGGTGTAGGGGTGGTTGTAGGGCGGGAGGCGCTCGTGCCGGGGTCCTGGGCGGGGGGTTGACTCGCAAAGCCAGCATGTTATGACAAATAACACAGACAGACCGTACTAGACTGCACATCTGAAATACATATTTTTATTTAAATCTATACTCACACATGATTAAAAATTTCGTATACAACATTAAAAAAAGAAACTTGAAGGGCCGAGCTATAATGAGCCCTCCCTTCCCTCAGATAGCCATAATTAATATAGCATAACACACTACCAAAGATATTTTGCCATGATTTATACAGATAAAGAGATTTCTTCAAGTAACATGATTGAAACAATGTGACATCTAAAAAAACACAAATCTCATAGCATCAATGAATATATACTCATCTGTAATAATCGTGTGTGCAGCACGCTATCATGAGGATACAATCCCCACGCGTATCGCGTATCCTCTGAGGAAGCTGACTTGATCAGCGATACGCTGGTAGTGGTGGCTCCCCTGCTGATCTTGGTGTGGCACAGGTTGCACACCACAGTCCGTCGGTCATCCTCACTTTCTTTAAAGAACCTCCAGACTTGCGAACATCTAGGCCTCGGCACGGGAGCTTCACTCCGTGAACAGTTGCTGATCTACTTGCTCTGGCCCTGCTTCTCCCTCTGGCCACCCCACTGCCTCTTCCAACCTGTTCTGGTGCTGCACTTGCCTCCCCCTCAGAAGCACTGTCTTGACTAGGCTTACCAACCCAGCTCGGGTCAGTCACCTCATCATCCACCTGCTCTTCCTCCGATTCCTCACTCTGCTCCCCCCTGGGACTTACTGCCCTGACAACAACGTCAATGTCTGACAACCGTGTCTCATCATCATCCGACACCTCTTGACGCACTACTTGCACTAAGTCCACACTCTCATCACCCACAGACTGCAAAAGTTCTAAATTTTGGGCATCGGGACAGAGCAACTGCTCAGGTTGCTGTTGAGCAGTGGTTTGTGTCTCTGGGTAGGGTCCTGAAAAGACTTCCTGTGAGTATGCCGGATCTGAATCCATATTTTCCATGGGGGGGGGGGAGGATTCGGCTGGGGGGAAGGAGGTTTAGCTGGAGGAGCCAGAGGTCTACTCCCTTGGCTAAAGTGGGTGGACTGTGTGGAGGACTGGGTGGTGGATAAATTACTGGACACATTATCCGCTATCCACGTCATCACCTGTTCGCACTGTTGTGGTTTCAATAGTGGTGTACCACGTGACCTTGTAAGTAGCGAGATGAAGCTAGGGAGCGAAACTCTGCAGCGTTCCACTGCTCCCTCATCAGTAGGTACTGTGTCACCCTGTCCAGGACCACGGCCTCTGCCCCCCTACATCACTTGGATGCCCACGTCCTCGACCCTTAGCCCTTTGGGTTCAACATTTTGTGTAATCACTAAACTGTCGAATTAATATTTGAGGCCAAAAACGTATTCTCTAGACTGCGGCTAGTGTACCACACACCACAGAATTTTTCACTGGACTGTATTAAATGTATCTGAGAGAAAAAACATATTCTCTAGACTGCCGCTAGTGTAACGCACACCACACACTTTTTCACTGCACTGTAGGATATATGAATGAGAGTAAAAAATTTATATTTTCTAGACTCCGGCTAGTGTGCAGCACATGACAGAATTATGTACTGCACTGTAGGATATATAACTGAGAGAAAAAACGTATACCCTAGACTGACGCTACTGTACAGCACACGACATAATTGTTCACTGGACTGTAATATATATAACTGAGAGAAAAAACATATTCCCTAGACTGCACTACAGATCGCAGCAAGCCAAGGTACAGCAGCAGCAAAAATGAGTACTGAGAGGACTTTGGGCAATTTCTTTTGGGTCTGTGTGGACCACGTGCTGTCCCTTCTGCCACCAGTCGCTGTGCACAGTGTGCAGCCAAGATGGCGGTAGCTGCACTACAAGTCCCAGCCAGCAGCTGAGAGGAGGACAAAAAAAAGGTTGTTGTAGCCCTTAGAAGGACCGTTGGGTTCTTTGTGGATGATTCCTGCCTAACCACATTCTAATTTCACGCCCTAACAGTGTGCAGCCAAGATGGCGGTAGCTGCACTACAGGTCCCAGCCAGCAGCCAGGAGGAGACCAAAAAAAAAGGGGCTAGTAGCCCTTAGAAGGGCTGTTGGGTTCTTTGTGGGTGATTCCTGCCTAACCAAAATCTAAATTGAGGCCCTAACACTCTCCCTGACAGACAGCAGCTCTATTCCTAATCTCATGCAGGCGGCGTCTGACGTTCACCGCCATTCCGTGTCAGGGTAACATTTTAAGTGCTTCACCTGCTACCTCAGTCTCACTTGGTCACTTTGGGTTCACCACCATGCTGTGTCAGGGTACATTTTTGGGTGGTTCACCTGCTACCTCAATCTAACTTGGTCACCAAGCTGTCACCAAGCTGTGTCAAGCTTATGTCTGCGTCGTGGGGCGGGGGATAGGACAGCAGTGCCAGCATGGGCAGTGGTGTCACCCGCAGGCGGTGATGGACCTTCATTGCACCTAGTTGGGTGCTTTACTAACATGTGATGGGCATGTGCCTTGCCCATCTTGGTCTGGGTCAGCACAATTGTCTTGAGGGTCACCACCAGGCTGTTGCCTGAGAATTTGGGGTAATGGTGGGATTAGGCAGCCTCAGAGGCATCCATGCATGCTGCCCCTGCTGTTTCCTGTCCATTTCCGTGGTGTTTCCATCATTTTCTGAGGTTTCCAGGTTTTCAGGCAACCTTCCCTATGCAGAGCTCCAGTCCCCTGCAAAAAATGCTCGAGTCTCCCATTGACTTCAATGGGGTTCGTTATTCGAAACGAGCACCCGAGCATCGGGAAAAATTCGACTCGAATAACGAGCACCCGAGCATTTTAGTGCTCGCTCATCTCTAACTATGACTTTACATGGACAGCATGGAACAGCTAACCCCTAATTTGGAATATTTCAAAAGAGAATATTATTAGACTCTGAGAGGTGGTAATTTATAACGAGGGTAATATGTCAAGTTGTTTTTTTAGTCTATATTGCAATAATTTCTGCCAAATTTATCAAATGCTGTTATCTAATGCTTTTTGATAAATTAGGCACATCTTCTGTCACTGTCTTGACATATTAGCATTTTTCTATGACTGGAGTGACATTGTGCCTTTTGCAACTTCTAAAAAGAGTGATAAATCTGGCATTAAATTAACTAAAATACCTAACCAAACCCACTCTCTCAAGTATCCGGAGTGAAAGGTGTAAGAATGAAAAAGTTACATGTACTAACAATTAAGGTGCAGTTAAAACCACATCAAAACAGCATCAGAGTAAGTGTGTAGGGGTCACCCCTTAGAGATGACCAAGTTATTTTGTCCTGGCATTTCTAGTGATAATGTTTCACACAGACTGTGATGCCTTCTTTCAGCCACAAGGATGCCACTATTGCTTTGAGTTTAAAGAAGAACTCCCGCAAAAAATTGTATTCCACGTCCTGCTAGAAATGTACATGATGTAATTTATAGTGAATGTCATTTTCTTACCAGTGGCTCCATTTTTGAGTTATATCTCCCTGATGCTTCTCATCTGTGTCATGTGACTAGGAATCAGACCCACCAGATAACACAGCACCTTATGTGTGGACAGGAAGTCTATTTCTCTATGCATTCCTATGGGAGCCTCACTTTCAGTCTCATAGGAATGAATAGAGCAGTAACTGGCTTCCTGTGCTGGGTCAGTTGGAGGTCAGGGAGTTGGTCAAATGACCCAGCTACAATTAGAAGAGAGGGGATAACTCAGAATTACAGTCACTGATGAGAAGATTGCATTCACTACAGATTATATCATGCACCTTTCTAACAGGTCAGAGAATAAAAATGTTTGCGGGAGTTCTTCTTTAACCACTTCCCATCCGGGCCATTTACCCCCTTCCTGACCAGGCCTAATTTTGCAAATCTGACATGTGTCACTTTATGTGGTAATAACTTTGGAACGCTTTTACTTATCCAGGCCATTCAGAGATTGTTTTCTTGTGACACATTGTACTTTATGTTAATGGTAAATTTGAGTCAATATATTTTACCTTTATTTATAAAAAATCCAAAATTTACTGAAAATTTTGAAAAAAGTCGCAATTTTTTAAATATTAATTTCTCTTCTTTTAGGTTGCATAGGGATATCTAATAAAATTGTTATTAATGAACATTCACCATATGTCCACTTTATTTTGGCATAATTTTGGAAATGTAATTTTATTTTTTGAGGACGTTAGAAGGCTTCGAATTTTAGATGTAATTATTTAAGATTTTCATGAAAATATCCAATAGTTAATTTTAAAGGACCTTTGCAGTTCTAAAGTGACTTTGAGGGGCTTAAATAATAGAAACTCCCCATAAATGAACATATTTTAGAAACTACAGCCCCCAATGTAATCCAAACTGATTTTTACAAAGTTTGTTAACCCTTTAGATTTCCCACAAGAATTAAAACAGAAGGACGGTGAAATTTAAAAATAAATATATTTTTTTTGCAGATTTTCAATTTTTTATTCATTTTTCCTATAAGATAGCAAGGGTAAACCGCAAATCAAACCTAAATATTTATTTTCCTGATTCTGAAGTTTGCAGAAACGCCCCATATGTGGTTGTAAACTGCTCTGTGACCGGCAGTAATGAGAGTGAGATAGTACAAGCATTTGTGATGGCTTTCACAGCTTGTCAGAGTGATCAAAAGCCTGGAGACCAGGAAAAAAGGTCTCAGGTTAAAGCTCCATGTTCTTGGCTGTCAGGAGGCAGCTGAGTCATGGAGCTTCTAAGTACAGGTGCTGCACACAGGGGGCAAAGCTGAAGGACGTTTTAAAACGTCCATTCAGAGATAGAGATCCACTACCAGGACGTTTATAGTCAATGGGCAGACTGGAAGTGGTTAATGAAGGTTGTTTGTCCTAGAGGATGTAGGAGGAGCAGAGACTTTCTGGGGTTCCTGTTGGTATGTGGGTCCCTTGCTGGTGTGAGCTGAGAAACAGGCTGCTGGTGGACAGAGAAATAGACACCATAGTATACCTGAGAATGTGACACACAGCAGAGCTGAAATGGTATACATGCCTGTACCTGCAATCCAGAGAGAGAAAGAAGAGGCAACGCGTTGGAACAAGAAAGCTACAGCATCAGGAGCCAGACTGCACCTGCCTCCACGTACCGTACCAAGACAAGCAGCTACCTCATGGGAGAGTGTGACATTGCAGATTCCCTGTCCAGCTACATACAGAACTGTGAGTGTGCACCGGTGCTAATCTGCGGGATGACCTAGAATAGGCTTCTTTAGATAGAACGTTGTAGAAACGTGGCCCGGTTAGCGGGAGTCAAACTGAATTATAGTAGAGTAGCCTGTATTCCTATACGCTCGCTGTCTGGAGCGCATTTGGTGTATTACATTGCAGTTATCCTTCCTGTAAACTTGCGGAAACCTGTTAACACTGTTTTTGTCATTTGTCGATTGTGCCCCTGGTGTATCGGCACAATACTGTTAATCTCATCTTGCGGCCTTTATATTTTGTTGTTTAATAAAGTCGGTATCTGTTTCAGCCTCCTCGTCTGCTGTACCATATTTGAGCCCTGCCCTGCGGTCTCTTTCTCCCCAGACCGCTACAAGTGCATGCAATTTTAGTGCAAATAAGTCCAGAAGGAGTGACAGATAAAGGAAAGAACAAAGGAGGTCCAGAACCTGCATGACCGAGCATTGGAGTCAGTCAGTAAGGTTTTTGCTGTCTAAAGGGGTTGTCCCACGAAAAATATTCTACAGTTTTTTTTGAGTCATTCAGTAAAATGTATCTGTATAGTGCCACTTAATTTCTTATTTCTTTGACCTGCTTTGACCTGCTCCCTGAGAAGGCCGCACATGCTCAGTTTTTAATCTTACAGCCTGAGCTGTGATAGGGAGAGCTGAGACACGCCCCCTAAGCTGTGATAGGCAGAGCTGAGACACGCCTCCTGATCTGTGATAGGCAGAGCTGAGGCACACCCCCTGAGCTGCGGTGGAAAAGACACTCCCCTTGGGCTGTCAGCTTGATATAAATCTAGCAGAGCAATGAATGTGGACATCTCTGGACCTATGTGAGGTACAGGGCTGGTTGTAGCTTTGTTAGAAAGGTACTGCCATGTACTATATAGTGTCTGGTTTTCATTTTTTACATTATTCATGGGATAACCCCTTTAAGGCTGATAGAGACTTTATTTCAATGAGAGGGACATTGCTAATACACCCTTCACACTCGGATCTTAAGCCCATTTCCCTCATTTGTAAATTACAGCCGCAATAAATTCTGGAGCAAGAAATTTTGGAAAGATAGAGAGGAAAGGAGTACTACAATTCATATCAAATCCATATATTGCAGTCTGGGAAGCTTTGCACTGTCAACTATTTGGAACTGTGTTTTGATATTGTTGGATGTAATACAACTCCCATTCTACGCTTTAGTAAAGAGAGATGTTTATTTTCCACATCTGTCCTGCTTACTGCATCCTTCACCATATGCTGGCCATTGCACCGGCAACAAATCTATATCATTAAGGGCAATCCAGTTACCATCAGGTAGTAGCCCCAACTTCAGGGTGTACCCGATGGAAGAAAGAGTGCATCCTGCTGACACTGTCCTGGCCCTAGGTAGCATCAGTGTGAGGATAGCCACTGTGATTGGCTGAGCCGCTACCACTCCCATCCTCCAGGGCTTGCCACAGATCTGAAGAGAAAAATAGCAGAAAATCCCCAAATCCAGGTGTGTAAACCTTATAGAATCATACTCAAGAAGACTGGACACTGGAATCACTGCCAAAGGGGCTTCAACTAAGTCTTGAGTGAAGGGCAGTGCTCCAGACTAAAAAAAATACCTAGGAGCCATTGGCTCCTGAACTGAAAAATTTAGGAGCCAAATTAAATTTTTAGTCACCAAATTTAAATACATCTAATTATAATTAAAAAAAAGACTTGGAGGAGCAGATGGAAAGTCTGGCTCATAATAGAACAGTCCTATCCTATTTTTTGGTGGGACAAGGTGACTAAAAAATGGCTAATTGTGCGTTTTTTTTTTTCTGTTATGTGTTCACCGCATAGGAGATATTTTAAATATTTTAATAGTTTGGACTTTTCGGATGTGGCGATATGTAAAATGTTTATTTATTGTTAATACATTTTATATGTAAAATTGGGAAAGGGCGTGATTAAGGGGCCATTCAGAAGGCCATAGTATTGCGCATCCGCTCCACAATACCACGGATGCCGCCCTGTGTGCGTTCCGCAATTTGCGGAACACACAGCCGGGCGCACCGTTCTGTAATTTCTTGCGGAGCCACGGCAAGTTTGCACGCCGCCCATTGAAGTGAATACGGCCGCAGCTATTCCGCAAAATTGCGGAATAGATGCAGGCGCATTCACACGGTGGTGCTGTCCTGGGCTTTGTGCACACGGCAGCAGGGAGCTTACCATGGCAGCCAGGACTTCAGTAGCGTCCTGGTTGCCATGGTAACCGATCGGAGACCCGCGATTACACTGCTGGGGCTCCGATCGGATCTACCACTGCCACCAATGAAGAGGGGGCGGGGGGGTCACCTGTGGCCACTGCGCCAGCAATGAGACTAATAACTGGGGGGGGGGCGGTGGAAAGGGCGCACTGCGCCACCAATGTATATAAAGCACATTAAATCAAGTATAGGAGGCAGCGGTATAACATACTCAGCCTCAATACCAGGGTGTGCGATCCACAGCAATTAATCCTTCAGGTGCCACACATGAGGGGTTAATGGCTGCGTTGCCCTGTTATTGAGACCGGGTATGTTATACCGCTGCCTTCTATACTTGATTTAATGTGCTTTATATTCATTGTTTATTTGTTTTTGTTTTTTTACTTTTTGCAGTAATAATGCCCCCCATGGTGGTCCATAATGTTTTCCATAGTGGCCTCTGCAATAATAATACACCCCATAGTGGACCCCAGCAGTAATAATGTCTCCCATGGTGGGCCATAATGTCCCTCATAGTGGCCCCTGCAGTAATAATGCTCCCCCATGGTGGTACATAATGTTTTCCATAGTGGCCCCTGCAGTAATAATGCCCCCCATGGTGGTCCATAATGTTTTCCATAGTGGCCTCTGCAATAATAATACACCCCATAGTGGACCCCAACAGTAATAGTGTCTCCCATGGTGGGCCATAATGTCCCCCATAGTGGCCCCTGCAGTAATAATGCTCCCCCATGGTGGTACATAATGTTTTCCATAGTGGCCTCTGCAATAATAATACCCCCATAGTGGACCCCAGCAGTAATAATGCCTCCCATGGTGGGCCATAATGTCCCCCATAGTGGCCCCTGCAGTAATAATGCTCCCCCATGGTGGTACATAATGTTTTCCAAACTGGCCTATGCAATAATAATACCCCCCATAGTGGACCCCTGCAGTAATAATGCTCCCCCATGGTGGTACATAATGTTTTCCATACTGGCCTCTGCAATAATAATACCCCCCATAGTGGACCCCAGCAGTAATAATGTCCCCCATAGTGGTCCCTGCAGGAATAATGCCCCCCCATGGTGGCCCATAATGTTCCCATAGTGGCTCCTACAATAATAATGCCCCCCATAATGGCCAATAATGCCCCCATGGTGGTCCCCAGCAGTAATAATGTGTTTCATGGTGGCTCATAATGTCCCCCATACTGGTCACCAACTGTTTATTTTTAGCAAAAATAAAAAATAGAAAAATCACCTCATCCACTTGAATGCGCAGAGGCAGTCACTCCTCTCTTGATGGAAAGGGACCTGCTGAAGGACCTGCGCTGTGTGATAACATCACCTCATAATCCCAGCATGATCGTCTTATGACCTCATCACGCTGAACGCAGGTCCTTCTTAATCAAGGAGGAGCGACTGTCTGCGCATTCTAGCGGATGAGGTATTTTTAAAAAAAAAATGTAACCCCCAAAAGGCGATATTGCTCTAGTGTACTCGTTTTTAACGTCCATTAGATGGGTGTACTCCTGTCTAAGTGGCCGTTTTACTTGATGGACACTATTCACTGATCGTTAAAAAAATGGCTATGTGAATAGCTCCGTAGACTGCAATAATGGACGTAAAAAAAAAACAAAAAATGGCAGTCGTAAGCCAGTTTTTCGCTGTTGTTTGCAAGTAGCCTAACTCAATATGTTAACACCCACTGACAGGAAATATATTTTTACTTTCCAAAAATAATTTTTTTTCCTGTTTTTTTTTTTAACTCCCTACAAACGTGGCCAGGAACATGCAGGATGTGGCCGCCAATTATCACACGATCAGTGTAATTGAATGCTTTTGACTGGATGCTAATTGCGCGGAGCTGGCTTATTCTTTGATATCTATCATTATACAGATTGTGGAGGAAAGGAAATATGACATCTGGCATGCAAAAAAAATCTGACAAATCTGCAATGAAATTAAAAGCGATTAAAATTCCGCTGTAAATCTGTTATGATTTTAAATGCGCTGAGCCGCGGTCTCGTCACTATTCGTCACCGTAATTAAACTAGTAAGTGAAATTCAACTATTAATGGCGAAAGTTAGGACTAATAATTCTAGTTGTTGTTTGGCTTTTAAATAGAAGTTGAAATATCCGCCTCGGATGTAAATTGAGAAGAATGACACAATTCTGTGGGCTAGACAGATATGGCAAGCAGGGATATCTGTAAATGAGGTGGTTTATGAGCGCGGCCTGTGATAAATTAGATGTAAAGCTGATTAGATTGAACATATAAACTATCAGCGTAATTATGACATTTTAATCATTATTCATTTTTGTAAGAGCATTATCTCTAGTCTCATTTGGTATTGAGATTGCCATTACAATTTAAAATATGTCCCTTAGAGGGATTACAACGTTTTAGAGGCCTCCACTCATTTGTCCTCTTCTGCTAATGGTTATACCGTCTGTATCCTTTTTAGGGTATATGGAAAGACTGTTGTACCTTAAAGGGGTTGTCCAGGATTTTGATATTGATGGTCTATCATCAGGATAGACCATCAATATCAGATCTTTGGGGATTGGACACCCCACACACCCAAAGATTAACTGTTACCTTGTAGCTTCGGCTCTAGGAGTCTACACCGGAACTAAACTGCTCTGTCCATAGTGTGGAGGCTGGAGCTGGTAACTGCAGCACTGCTCCCAATGAAGTGAATGATAGTCATTTCTGTCCATTAAATAGTGGGCGGAGCTGTGTATTTCTGGTGCCAGAGCTGCCAGGTAACAGCTGATCGTCAGGGCGGCGGACTATTGCACCCCTGATCATCTAATATTGATGGTCTATCCTGAGTCGCATTAAGTTTCAGTCTGCAAACTTAAAGGGAGTCTTTCACCTGTTTTTCACCAATATAACTAAGAGCACCGCCCCACAGAAGATTCCATACGCATCCCAGACATACCTGTGTGCACGTTGTGCCTTTATTTCATGTCCAGGAAAAGCACTTTTATTCTGCAGCAAAACAGCTCCCAAGTGCCCAGCTCCGCTGCTGGAAGTGCTCAAAGCAAACCAGACTGAAGAGGGGAGGGCTGCTTTAGGTGCTCATATCTTGGGATTGGTAGCAGATAGAAAAATTACCTTCCAAGCTATCAGAAGATATAGCTGTAAGAAATCGAGTTGGGAGAGAAAGCTGTTTTTAGTTTCACTTTCAGTTGGGCACTTGGGAGCTGTTTTCCAGCAGAATAAAAGTGCTTTTCCTGGACATTTAATACAGACACACAGTGCACACAGGTATGTCTGGGATGTGACATGTAATACAGACACAGTGCACACAGGAATGTCTGGGGTGTGACATGTAATACAGACACAGTGCCCACAGGTATGTCTGGGATGTGACATGTAATACAGACACAGTGCACATAGGTATGTCTGGGATGTGACATGTAATACAGACACACAGTGCACACAGGTATGTCTGGGATGTGACATGTAATACAGACACACAATGCACACAGGTATGTCTGGGATATGACATGTAATACACACATAGTGCACACAGGTATGTCTGGGATGTGACATGTAATACAGACACACAGTGCACATAGGTATGTCTGGGATGTGACATGTAATACAGACACACAGTGCACACAGTTATGTCTGGGATGTGACATGTAATACAGACACATAGTGCACACAAGTATGTCTGGGATATGACATGTAATACAGACACAGTGCACACAGGTATGTCTGGGATGTGACATGTAATACACACACACAGTGCACACAGGTATGTGTGGGATGTGACATATAATACACACACAGTGCACACAGGTATGTCTGGGATGTGACATGTAATACAGACACACAGTGCACACAGGTATGTCTGGGATATGACATGTAATACACACACAGTGCACACAGGTATGTCTGGGATATGACATGTAATACACACACAGTGCACACAGGTATGTCTGGGATGTGACATGTAATACAGACACAGTACACACAGGTATGTCTGGGATGTGACATGGAATACACACATACAGTGCACACAGGTATGTCTGGGATGTGACATGTAATACAGACACACAGTGCACACAAGTATGTCTGGGATGTGACATGTAATACAGACACACAGTGCACACAGGTATATCTGGGATGTGACATGTAATACAGACACATAGTGCACACAAGTATGTCTGGGATATGACATGTAATACACACACACAGTGCACACAGGTATGTCTGGGATGTGACATATAATACACACACAGTGCACACAGGTATGTCTGGGATGTGACATGTAATACAGACACACAGTGCACACAGGTATGTCTGGGATGTGACATGTAATACACACACAGTGCACACAGGTATGTCTGGGATGTGACATGTAATACAGACACAGTACACACAGGTATGTCTGGGATGTGACATGGAATACACACATACAGTGCACACAGGTATGTCTGGGATGTGACATGTAATACAGACACACAGTGCACACAGGTATGTCTGGGATGTGACATGTAATACACACACAGTGCACACAGGTATGTCTGGGATATGACATGTAATACAGACACAGTACACACAGGTATGTCTGGGATGTGACATGGAATACACACATACAGAGCACACAGATATGTCTGGGATATGACATGTAATACAGACACACAGTGCACACAGGGATGTCTGGTATATGACATGTAATACAGACACACAGTGCACACAGGTATGTCTGGGATTTGATATGTAATATATAGAGATGAGCGAGTAGTGTTCGATCGAGCCGGTATTCGATCGAATACTACGCTATTCGGCATACTCGATTTCAATCGAGTATAACGGCGATGGCGCACTTAGAATTCGTTTCCCCTCCCACCTTCCCTGGCGCTCTTTTTCCACCAATCAACATGCAGGGGGGGTATGACAGGCCCACGGAGCACGCTGGCAGCGCGAAAACAGCGTCTACATGGATTGGCTGGAAAAACCATGTGACCTCGAATATTAAAAACTCAGCTCTTCCTGCTCGTTCGCATATGCTGCGTGAACTTAGTCAGGGACAGAGGCTGGAGAAGGGACAGATAGGTTTTAGCTGTTGGACAGGCAGGAGCGTGATTAAAAGCCCTTATCAGGGCTACTATAGTGCAGTACAGTGATAGCTTTACTACAATATACAGTCTGCAGAGAACGGTTGCTGTATTCAGGGATAGCTGCTGGAGTAGGGACAGAGAGAGGCATTAGTGGTGTATTAGGTGCTCTGCTACATACAAAACTATATTTGGCACTACTGTTCTGCGTTCTTTTTGGCTGCAAAACCCTGTTATATACCTAGTGTGTATATGCACCATCTGATCTGGCAGTATACGGCTGTGAATTTTATTTTTTTTTTTAAATACAGTTTATTTGGCTCTAGTGTTCTGGGTTCTGTGTGCCTGCAATACCCTTTTTGTATAACAGGTGTAAATACCCACCGTCTGACCTGTTAGTACACGGCTGTGTACCTAGAAATATATAAAAAAAAAAGCCTGTTCATTGGCACCTGTACTTTGCGTTCTCTTGCAAAATAATTGTATATACGTAGTGTTCATACACACCGTCTGATCTGTTAGTACACGGCTATGTACCTAGAAATATAAAAAAAAAAAAGCCTTTTCATTGGCACCTGTACTTTGCGTTCTCTTGCAAAATAATTGTATATACGTAGTGTTCATACACACCGTCTGATCTGTTAGTACACGGCTGTGTACCTAGAAATATTTTAAAAAAAAAGCCTTTTCATTGGCACCTGTACTTTGCGTTCTCTTGCAAAATAATTGTATATACGTAGTGTTCATACACACCGTCTGATCTGTTAGTACACGGCTGTGTACCTAGAAATATAAAAAAAAAAAGCCTTTTCATTGGCACCTGCACTTTGCGTTCTCTTGCAAAATAATTGTATATACGTAGTGTTCATACACACCGTCTGATCTGTTAGTACACGGCTGTGTACCTAGAAATATATTTTAAAAAAAAGCCTTTTCATTGGCACCTGTACTTTGCGTTCTCTTGCAAAATAATTGTATATACGTAGTGTTCATACACACCGTCTGATCTGTTAGTACACGGCTGTGTACCTAGAAATATAAAAAAAAAAAGCCTTTTCATTGGCACCTGTACTTTGCGTTCTCTTGCAAAATAATTGTATATACGTAGTGTTCATACACACCGTCTGATCTGTTAGTACACGGCTGTGTACCTAGAAATATAAAAAAAAAAAAGACTTTTCATTGGCACCTGTACTTTGCGTTCTCTTGCAAAATAATTGTATATACGTAGTGTTCATACACACCGTCTGATCTGTTAGTACACGGCTGTGTACCTAGAAATATAAAAAAAAAAAGACTTTTCATTGGCACCTGTACTTTGCGTTCTCTTGCAAAATAATTGTATATACGTAGTGTTCATACACACCGTCTGATCTGTTTGTACATGGCTGTGTACCTAGAAATATATAAAAAAAAAAAAGCCTTTTCATTGGCACCTGTACTTTGCGTTCTCTTGCAAAATAATTGTATATACGTAGTGTTCATACACACCGTCTGATCTGTTAGTACACGGCTGTGTACCTAGAAATATAAAAAAAAAAAGCCTTTTCATTGGTACCTGTACTTTGCGTTCTCTTGCAAAATAATTGTATATACGTAGTGTTCATACACACCGTCTGATCTGTTAGTACACGGCTGTGTACCTAGAAATATATTTAAAAAAAAGCCTTTTCATTGGCACCTGTACTTTGCGTTCTCTTGCAAAATAATTGTATATACGTAGTGTTCATACACACCGTCTGATCTGTTAGTACACGGCTGTGTACCTAGAAATATAAAAAAAAAAAAGCCTTTTCATTGGTACCTGTACTTTGCGTTCTCTTGCAAAATAATTGTATATACGTAGTGTTCATACACACCGTCTGATCTGTTAGTACACGGCTGTGTACCTAGAAATATATTTAGAAAAAAGCCTTTTCATTGGCACCTGTACTTTGCGTTCTCTTGCAAAATAATTGTATATACGTAGTGTTCATACACACCGTCTGATCTGTTAGTACACGGCTGTGTACCTAGAAATATAAAAAAAAAAAAGCCTTTTCATTGGTACCTGTACTTTGCGTTCTCTTGCAAAATAATTTTTAAGAGGTCTCACCTCTTGGGCCTACAAACAATTTTTCTCATGCCTCACCTCTTGGGCCTACAAACAATTTTTAAGAGGTCTCACCTCTTGGGCCTACAAACAATTTTTAAGAGGTCTCACCTCTTTGGCCTCCACATAATTTTTAAGAGGTCTCACCTCTTGGGCCTACAAACAATTTTTAAGAGGTCTCACCTCTTGGGCCTACAAACAATTTTTCTCATGCCTCACCTCTTGGGCCTACACACAATTTTTAAGAGGTCTCACCTCTTGGGCCTCCACATAATTTTTAAGAGGTTTCACCTCTTGGGCCTCCACATAATTTTTAAGAGGTCTCACCTCTTGGGCCTCCACATAATTTTCAAGAGGTCTCACCTCTTGGGCCTACAAACAATTTTTCTCATGCCTCACCTCTTGGGCCTACACACAATTTTTAAGAGGTCTCACCTCTTGGGCCTCCACATAATTTTTAAGAGGTTTCACCTCTTGGGCCTCCACATAATTTTTAAGAGGTTTCACCTCTTGGGCCTCCACATAATTTTTAAGAGGTCTCACCTCTTGGGCCTACAAACAATTTTTAAGAGGTCTCACCTCTTGGGCCTACAAACAATTTTTAAGAGGTCTCACCTCTTTGGCCTCCACATAATTTTTAAGAGGTCTCACCTCTTGGGCCTACAAACAATTTTTCTCATGCCTCACCTCTTCGGCCTACAAACAATTTTTAAGAGGTCTCACCTCTTGGGCCTACAAACAATTTTTATTATGGCTCACCTCTTGGGCCTTAATACAATTGTTAAGAGGTCTCACCTCTTGGGCCTCCACATAATTTTTAAGAGGTCTCACCTCTTGGGCCTACAAACAATTTTTAAGAGGTCTCACCTCTTGGGCCTACAAACAATTTTTATTATGGCTCACCTCTTGGGCCTTAATACAATTTTTAAGAGGTCTCACCTCTTTGGCCTCCACTTAATTTTTTCGAGGGCTCACCTCTTGGGCCTCCACTGAATTTTTTCGAGGGCTCACCTCTTGGGCCTCCATATAATTTTTTCGAGGGCTCACCTCAAGCTAACTTTGCGCACTCATTAAAATATTTTCACAACAAGGACCTAAGAGCCCTCGATGGGAGAGCTTTGTGTGGGGGCCTGTTATAGGGAAGAGATGCGGCCCTGCGGGCTCTAGCCTGCCTTCTCCATGAGCCTCTGGCCAGCCCACGGCCTCTTCCTGCCTTTTGCGGTCCTACGCATCCCTCAACATCCCCACTGCTTTACCTGCTAGACATGACACTGGGCCAGGTCCGGTCACTGACTTCGTCATACTCAACCACCTCCTCTTACACTGCCTCACTTTGCTACAACAGCCTCCCTTGCTGGCAACTGTGTCTCATCATCGTCCCTAATCATTTTACACTTTAGTGCCCGTTCCACACCACCATCAGCTAGAGATGGAGCTTGCTCCAGTGTTTGGGCATCAGAACAAACAAAATCCTCAGATAGCTCCTGCGATTCTTGCATGGGTGGGAACACTGGGTTGATAACATTGGGCAGGGTGGGAGGAAGGAGGGTCAGAGTGAGGTCCCTTCAGTTTCTGCAGGCGATCGACGAGACTGGACTTTGTGGACTTGACTGGGTGGTGGACAGATTTAAAAGGAGAATCTAGAAGGAGAAGGAGGGGTTTGCCGAGCTGTCTGTAAGGGTTGCGGAAATCCAGACAGAACCAAGGCCCAAAACTTGGGTGGGGGTAGCAGGTTTGCCCGTCCCCGCCTCCACAACATTCACCCAGTGTGCCGTCAGGGAGATGTAGCATCCCCGGCCTCAAACCAAAGTGTTGGTGGTCAAATGGCCTTTTGCAGTAACCGTGTTACTCGGGCGTGGATGATGTTTTGGGACATGTGCCTGGGCAAGGCAGGGATGGCACAGAGGGAAAAATAGTGATGGCTTGATTGCTTTCCCCCTTGCCTATGCCATCTGTGGTTGTCATAGGCAACGTGATTTTAAGGGGTGCAGAATTTTATCTTCTTTTTTGTCTAGTTTGGCTTGGGGTCCATGGCAATGTAGAGGAAAGAAGGTTTCCTTGTATGGTCTCACTTTACAGAGAGGTTACATTGTCTTTGGAGTGTATTGTTGAGAGGCTGTGATAGTGGCGTAATAGTGCGACTTGGGCGCGTTATATGCACCCAGACATGCTTCCCCTGCTGTCCTAGTTGCATTCCAGCAGTGTTGGCATCCTTTTCTGAGGTTTCAGGGTGGACTTGGTGACCTCCAAGTGGTCGAATTGAGATTTCCAAGTGGCGAGCATTTTTTTCCCATAGACTTTAATGGGATTCGATATTCGGTCGAATAGTCGAATTTCGCGGTCTATTCGAATCGAATTTCGAACTTTCGAATATTTCACTACTCGCTCATCTCTAGTAATATACACACACAGTGCACATAGGTATGTCTGGGATGTATCTGCAATCTTCTGTGGGGCACTGCTGTTAGTTATATAGGTGAAAAACAGGTGAAAGACTCCCATTAATTCCTTCATTCATTTTCGGAACTATGTGCATGAGTACTTCCTAGTAATAGATTCTGAATGTGAGATATGTGTGTCCAGGATGCTGCTGCTTTCACTAACGTTCAGCGAAACCTTATTCCTGTATAGCTTATGCTTCTTCAGACACTGATACATTCTATGTAAAATTTCTTCTCACTGTTGCAGACATTGACGCTCTTCTACAAAATACAACTCATACCATTAAACTGTTCTGGATCCCGAGAAGGCTTCAACAGTATCTGCGTGCTGAGTTGGATACAATTTTGAAGCAGGGAGCCATCAGCTCCCTGCTCCACCATTGACCCTACAACCACTGTTGCAGGCACAATGTAGTGCAAGCTAAAGTCAGCACAATCCAGGACAGAGTGGTGAGCTCTATTCATCGTAGGAATGGAGCTAAGTTAGTATTACACTTGGAGGCACCAAGGGGGCAAAATACTTCATGGGGGGAACTAAGAGTCATAACACAGTTTGTGAATGGTCAAAGGGGCATCATACTTCATGGGGGCACTAAGGGGCATAATACAGCGTGAGGAGACATTAAGAGGACATCATACTGCATGGAGGGCACTATGAGGGCATCATTCTGAATGGGCGCACTAGGGGGCATAATACTTCATGGCTGCACTAAGAGTCATAACACAGTTTGTAAAGGCTCAAAGGGGGCATCATACTTCATGGTGGCACTAAGGGGCATAATACAGCTTGAGGAGGCAATAAGGGGGCATCATACAGCATGGGGATACTAGGGGGTTCTTGGTGGATACTCTCAAAACAAAGTAAAATGCATGGTAGTTTCACAAGGCATCCCAAAGCCTAGACAAACTTGCAAGAACTGAACACTTTGTTGGCTATAGGTCTGTTCGACTCTAAGAGGCCTACAGTGTCCGCTGAAGCTTGTGGAATATGGGGTCTGTTTATTTACCAGCAGATTGGTTTATTTGGCCATAACTGTGATATACAGCACATAACTCATTCTATAATGTCAGCACGCACTCCTACTTAAACCAGGCCAGTCAAAATTCCCCACTAACTAATTCCCCCCATCGTCCCTCCTCCTGTGTCAAACAAAATTCTTTTTGGCAGCTTTCAACCCACTCTGACCCAATTCCTTAGTAAGAACCTGCACATTTAAATGTAAACAGGTTGGGGCACAGTATGACACAGCAAATAAGACTAGTTTGGCCAATCAACGGTTTGCGGGCAGATCTCAGGCAGCTTCCGGCCGTGCTGGACCTAGACATCTCTGGCAGGCTGCTCCCTGCTTGAACAGCCTGCCGGAGATGTCAAGCGCTAGTGTGAAACTAGTCTAACAATGATAACAGTCATATTAAAATCATATTAAAAATCAAAATAACATAGTTGATGCCCTGGGCATACTCCACAAACACAGTTACCATGGTAGATGTTCCTAGCTGTTTTGCTAAAATATTTTCTGTTTAAGAAAGTTTGTTCTTTAGTATTTACTAGCGTGTGATTTGTTTTATCTGCAGGTTTTATCTACTGCTGTTCCTTAAAGCAATTCTCTGTTGTTCCCTAGAGACCTAAGGGAGACCACCTTTGATATCTTAAGGTTTCATAGACCCTCTTGTAGGGGTAACTCCCTGCATGTGTACCATGGATAACCTGCTTAGCTTCTGTTCACACTAGTGCTGTGGCTTCCATTCCAAACTGAAGACAGAATGTTCTGCCTGAGCCATTGTATAACAGATAACACCAGCTCTTGATGAACCGCACTGACATATAATGGCGTCTATCAGGTTGGTATCGCAAATCAGCTTCATGTGACCGATGAACGTGACCTGAACGTGGTCTAGGGTAAGCTGCGAGAAGGCCACTAGTACTCACAGGAGCACTGGTGCCTTCTCAAACAACTGATCAGCTGGGTTCCCATTTGACAGACCGCCACTAATCAGATACTGATCGCCAATATTCTGGTCATCAGTTAAAAAAGTCAGAAAAACCCTTTAAATCTTTGCCCCAAATGGAGTGATGTCATTGTATACAACATCAACAGCTTTGTCACTGGCCTCGATCTGAAACACTGGTGTTGCAAAAGTACTATTCCCAGCATGGTTTTATAGCCTTTTGCTGTAGGTTGTAGATTTGCAACTGATGGAAATCCCAGGTTGGAAAATACTAGTACAAACCATGTAGGGGAAAAAAAATAAAAATTCTGCAAGCAGCACTCAAAACTTCAAAGGGGTTGTCAAATATTTTTTTTTAATGTATCCTTCTCCCCGCTTCAGTGGGATTTGTAAAGAAAACTATACTTATTTGTTCCCCACTGGTCCGTTCAAGGTCCAGAGTTGTCTTCACCAGACATCTAGTTTGTATGCAGGGACTGGAAGTCCAGTGTTGACAGTTTGGGAGCCATGGAGCTTGAAGGGGACAGTGGGGAACAAGTAAGCATACCGTATCTGTCTTCACAACACTTGCTGGGGTGGGGCATTTTAAAAAAGAAATCCTAGAAAACCCCTTGAAGAGAAGTAAAGTGAATAAAAATACAATTTTTATGTATACTGATCCAACATATTTATGGATTGTATAAGTCTCTTTACCTAGTGGGACTAGCAATCTATAGCAATGTCTTTCCCCCATGTCACCCAGTCCCCCTACCTTACCTGTACGGTGCATTTAGATGACTGTATTTCTGGGTCCGCATCCATTCCACAATTTCATTCATTTCATTTAGGGACACAAAAGATGCAGACAGCACACCGTGTTCCATATAGAGCAGGGGCGCACAACCTTTTTTTGTCTGAGGGACGCATTGTCACATCGCTCTATTTCAAGGGGCCGCAAATAAAAAAAAAAGTTGATCTGCACTCATCAGCCTATTTCACAGGCCAATGTAAAGTGACTGGGAAGGAATGATCGCTATCACAGTCATTCCTCCTTTATTTAGTTATATTGATTATCAGTATCACATGCCTGATTACACAGAGAGATGTGCGGCACGATTATACCAGCCATCTATCATGAATGAGCGTTCCTATGAACACTTGTTCACAGTAATTGACCTGAATATCTCGCAGTTTAATAGGGGGTTAGATATTTACCCAGTAAAAATGAATTTTTAACAAGTTCTTGCAGCATAGCCCATGAAACCGAAGAGTTAGGCCTCATGCACACGTTCCGTCTGCACCCGTTCCGTTTTTACGGTCCGTTTTTTTCAATCCGTTTTTCATCCGTTTTCCATCCGTTTAAACGGATCCGTTTTTTTTAAATTTAGGTTGGTTCTGTGTCTCCAAGCAACCTATCCGTGAAAACGGATGGAAAACGGATACATACCCGTTTCCATCCGTTTTCACGGACGCTCCTATAGAGTTCAATGGAGCCATCCGTCACGTTTAAAAGGATGAAAATGGGACATGCACCAGTGAAAAAGGATCTGAAAAACGGAACGGACAGGCATCCGTGAAAAAACGGATGCCTGTCCGTCGCCCATACAAGTGAATGGGTCAGTTTTTTCTATCCTTTTTTCAGGATCCTGAAAAAAGGATAGAAAGCGGAACGTGTGCATGAGGCCTTATACTTACCTGCTCCCCGCACTGATTTCACCTGTCAGTGCATGACCATGGTCACATGCACCTCTCCAGCCAATCACTGGCTTCAGCGGTAATGTGGCCACACATGAAGCCAGTCATTGACTAGAGCGGTGTATGTGACCATGACCATGCACTGACAGGTGTAATAGTGCAGGAACCGGGCGATGAAGGCAGAGGGGGCCAGGGCGCCATTGAGCAGGTGAGTATGAATCTTCTGTTTCAGGGGCCATGCTGTAGGAACTTTTTAAAAGTCATTTTTGCAGGAAAGGTGGTGACATCTCCTTCCTGCCTCCTATTCATAAATCAGCGCTTTCCTTCACTGCAGAGGATGGCACTCACTGGTTATTACCACCTCCTGCCAGTTACAGGTGCCATGTAATAACCAGTAAGCATTTTCCCTTACTAGTGGGGAAAGCGCTTATTGGTTAACACTTTAATTACCAGGCCTGAAGACACTTTTTTGTGATTTAGCGCAGGTGGTGGTTCAAACGGTTGTTGGGACTACCAAAATAATTTCTGCAACAATTTTTCACTTGACACATAGGGCCTTATAATTTATTTTTTAGTTTTATTTGAGGGAAAATGTACAAAACATTTTTTAAAAGTATTTTTTTCAAACTATACCTCTTTATTCTTTAAATATGCAAACTGACACCACTACAAATTAGTTCCCTATTATGTGTCGATCGTTATGTTATATAATATGTATAGTTTCACGTGGCTATAGTTTTTTTTTATCTTTTCTTTATATTTTATTCATATTTTATTGTATTATTTTTTTATAATTGGTTTATTACTTATTATTTAAATATATTTTTGCCACATAATATGTCCTATAAGAGGTCATAAAAAGACTGTTTGAGGACAATGAACAATCTACTATTTTTTATTTTTTATTTGTATTTTATTATTTTATTTGTTTTATTTTCTGAACACTTTTTAATTTTTTGAACACTTATTTTACAATTTTTCTTTTTCTTTTTTTTTCATTTGAATTTTCTTTTTTTTAATACGTTTCTATTTTTTTGCCACATATTTTATTTCTTTTTTTATTTTATTTTATTTGTGTTTTACTATATTTTTTTGTTTTCAATTTTTTAAAAAAATATTTTCTCAACTTTTTTAATATATTTTTTTCTACATAATTTGTCCCCAAGAGGTCACTGCAAGACCTATGGGGACACAGACTTTTTTTTTCACTATTTCCACTGTAACTGGGGCATCCAAAGGAGCCCCAGTTACAAGGGAAACCAGCCTGCTTTGGGGGGACTGTACACAGGCAGAGCTGATCTGGGTCTCCTCACCCAGCAGCTCTGCGCTCCTCTGCCCCCAGGTCCACCCTGTACAGTGCGCTGCTCACATATCTGAGGAGAAGGCAGAAGCGCTGATACACTGCTTCTGCCTTCTCCTCGTCTCCCCTGCGCTCCCGGACCCGTCCTGCTCCTGCTACAGCGCAGAAACAGGAGCTGCAATCCCCTATCGTGCAGCGCTGCAGGCAGAAACACAGCATGATCAGCTGTGTTTCTGTCCAGGACGGGGGCCGCGGGTTGTGCACCCCTGATACAGAGCATGTCTTATTCTTGACCACAATCGCATACAAGAAAAGGCATTTTTATATATAGGGCTCATTTTTGTTCAAAAAAGCTGTTTCAAAGATTCTTCAAAGTTCTTCAAATTTTTCAACGGCAGTCAGCGTATATGTTTTTGCTGTAGACTGTGTGCAATTGTGCATTTTTTTCCTCAAAACCCTGTTACATGTTTTCTTCAATTAATAATAAGTGTACCAAATCTGACCAGAGATATCGTGTAGTGTTACGGTCAACATATATTTTTGATGCCGGCTGTGTTGAATTGTTTTCTAAAAAGCTGTTTCAAAGTTTCTTCAATTAATATTAAGAGTACCAAATCTGGTCAAACATATTGTGCAGTATCACGGCCGGCGTATATTTTACTGCAGTGTCTAATTGGAAATTTTTTTTAAAAAAAGTGAAAAAACTTTTTTTTTCTACGAAAATTGCATTTAGCACAGACTAATGTACTACATATTCTCCTGTGTCACAGCTACCATATACTGTTGTGTAATCTGTCCAAATGACCATTTTTTTCTAAAAATTGTAGAAAAAAAAAACTAAAAAAAAAACGCCATTTACCACAGAATAATGTACCACCTGATGTATTTGCCTGCTTCACAGGTACTGTAAATATTGTAGTGGACTCTGTCCAGTTGCACATTTTTTTCCTGAAATAAATGCTTGAAAATTATAACAGAAATACCATTAAGTACAGACTAGTGTGCTACCTGGCATATTTTCCTGTGTCACAGCTACCGTATATTTTAAAGGACTCTGTCCAATTGATTATGTGTTTCTACAAAACTGTAGGAGCAGGTGATGCCTCCAGTGTGCTGTCAGAGAAATTATTCAGTGCAGCAGGAGGTATCATCTAACTGAAGCAGTGTGGAAAACATTACGTTTGTGAAAACGACTCAGACATGAATCCGTGAGGATTTTCAACTATCTTTGTCTGAGGCCAATGAAAAGATTTTCCATTGCTGATAGTGGCTATTGATCACTGGCTCAATGTAGCTACTGCTGCTGTTTGCCTGTCCATCCTGTTCAATATTATACTGCTACTTCAGCTATTAAGACTCCTACTGCCACTACTACTACCCCTACACAGCTGCACACCTCCTATGCATCAAGCTCCATACTGCTGCCACAGGTACTACTGCAGTGACTAATACTACCCCTACACAGCCGCACATCTCCTGGCTTTTTACATCAGGTTTCATATTGTACTGCTGCTGCTGTCAAGGGGACTGCCACAGCTCCTACTACTACCCCTACAAAACCGCACATCTTCTGCCTTGTCTGTCAGGTTCCATACTGTACTGCTGCTGCTGCTACAGCTACTACTGCAGTGGCTACTACAACCCTTACACAGCCACACATCACCTGCCTTTTTTCCCATCAGGTTCCATATTGTACTGCTGCCAAGGCGACTACCCCTACACAGCCGCACATCTCCTGCCTTGTCTGTCATGTTCCATGTATTGCTGCTGCTGCCACTTTTACTACCACAGCTGCTACTACTACCCCTACACAGCCGCACATCTCCTGCCTTTTTCCATCAGGTTCCATATTGTACTGCTTCTGCTGCTGCCAAGGCGACTGCCGCAGCTCCTACTACTACCCCTACAAAACCGCACATCTCCTGCCTTGTCTGTCAGGTTCCATATTGTACTGCTGATGCTGCTACAGCTACTACTGCAGTGGCTACTACAACCCTTACACAGCCACACATCACCTGCCTTTTTCCATCAGGTTCCATATTGTACTGCTGCTGTTGCCAAGGCGACTACCCCTACACAGCCGCAAATCTCCTGCCTTGTCTGTCATGTTCCATATTGTATTGCTGCTGCTGCTGCCACGTCTACTACCACAGCTGCTACTACTACCCCTACACAGCCACACATCTTCTGCCTTTTTCCATCAGGTTCCATATTATACTGCTGCTGCTGCCAAGGCGACTACCACAGCTGCTGCGACTACCCCTACACAGCTGCACATGTCTTGCCTTGTCTGTCAGGTTCCATATTGTACTGCTGCTGCTGCCACAGCTACTACCACAGCTGTTACTACTACCCCTACGCAGCCACACATCTCCTGCCTTGTCTGTCAGGTTCCATATTGTACTGCTGCCGCTGCCACAGCTACTACCACAGCTGCTACTACTACCCCTACACAGCTGCACATCTCCTGCCTTTTTCCATCAGGTTCCATATTGTACCACTGCTGCTGCCATGGCAACTACCACAGGTGCTACGACTACCCTTACACAGCCGCACGTCTCCTGCCTTGTCTGTCAGGTTCCATATTGTACTACTTCTGCTACCACATCTGCTACCAAAGCTACTACCACAACTACTACTACCGCTACACAGCCACACATCTCCTGCCTTGTCTGTCAGGTTCCATATTGTACTACTTCTACTACCACAGCTGCCACCACAGCTGCTACTACTACCCCTACACAGCAGCACATCCCCTGCCTTGTCTGTCAGGTTCCATATTGTACTACTTCTGCTACCACACCTGCTATGACTACCCCTACACAGCCACACATCTCCAGCCTTGTCTGTCAGATTCCATATTGTACTTCTTCTGCTACCACAGCTGCCACCACAGCTGCTACTACTACCCCTACATAGCCGCACATCTCCTGCCTTGTCTGTCAGGTTCCATATTGTACTGCTGCCGCTGCCACAGCTACTACCACAGCTGCTACCGTACTACTACCCCTACACAGCCGCACATCTCCTGGCTTTTTCCATTAGGTTCGGTACTGTACTGCTGCTGCTGCTCCCGAAACAGGTATAATTTTTGGACCACTTCTTCAGAATAACCACTGATACTACTGTGTGTATATAAACACTGACAGCCTCCTGGACCCAATAAGAGATAAAGTTTAAAAAGCATAAAAAAAAGTGCATTGTGTTTTTAAACAAGTTGTTTGTTATTATCGGCAAGCATGTGTTACCCATAGTCATACTTGTCACTTTCTCTGTGACATCACTAATGTTGTCTTTGCATTAAAGAGTTTGAAAGGGGTTGGGTACAGTCCTAGGAGACCCAGAGGTTGGCACCTGCCCTTTTTTTCACTTTGCAGGAACTTTGGGGGTCATTTATTAACCTGAAATACACCTAAATTAGGTGTATGTCAGGTGCAGATTGCAGCTCAAGTAACCGCTGACTTTTCCCCTCTCACGCCAGGTCTAAAAAAGTGGACGTGGGGGAAGGGGACGAGCCGGCAGGTTTAGGCGTAGAAATGGTCTAAATGTAAGCCAGCAAGGAAACTGTCTTACATTTAGAAGCAGTGCTGGATGCACCAAAGTTATGTAGAGGCCGGCGCCTCTACATAACTTCGGAGATCCACTGCCAGAGTAGGGGCTTTATTAAGACCGGCATCTAAAACGCCGGTCTTAATAAATGACCCCCTTTATCTTTTGCTTTGTGAACTTTCAAGTCATTCACAGGCTAATAATGAGAGGTGTGGAAATTTGAGCTATTATTTACTTTTTTTATCATTACATTCTACTCATTTTTGGCAAAAAATTATTTTTTCACTTGGTCTTTTATTTTTTTGTTTTTTACCTTTTGATTGATCCTTTACCAAGAGCAAGATAATTCAGCTTCGTGACTTATCGAATTTTCCCTGAAATTCCGAACAAAATAGATTTGTTTTACTTTGATTCTCTCAACACTACCCCAGAATATGATGGTGTGAACAGTAAATCGAGGATAATCCCAGTAACCAGAGATAAAAGGACGCTGTAGGTACAATAATGCAATGTCTAGGTCTGGCCACATGATGTCACTTTTTGCTATAAAATAGCAGCGAGAAGCAGAATGCCATATATTTCCCCAGTTATTTCAATTTATCATCTCAAGTCTGTTAACAAGCTCAGTCACTAAACATTTCTTACACTGTTATATAGGACGCTGAATTAAGGAGATGATTTCTGCAGATGATGAGAGTAGTTGTATATTGTGACTCTCTTCTGTATGAATTGATCATGTAACAGTAGTAGAGATATGTGCTTTGCCACATAATCTGTAACGCTCCCTCCCTACCATGTGCCTCTTATACCAGTGTCTTCTCATGTGGCAGAGGGTTCATGGGTCCTCCTCAGGCACCAGGCCTGGATACAACTGCTACTTCTGCTCCCCTGATCTGCAAAATCACAGCCAATTTACTAACGCATTCATAGGGCAGACAGATCGAGAAAAATCAAACCGCAAATCTCCAAGTTCTAAATATTCTATGATAGATTTATCTAAAAATATGTATTGGTCCAACACCAATAAATTATTCTAGTCGTGATAAGTCCTGACATTGATAATTCCGGCCTTCTAACTCCTAGTATGTGGTCGTGGAATAATATTCTATTCTCTGTACAGCGGAATCATTCTAATTACTATTACATTGTTAAATGTGACTATATAGAATTATATATAACTGGATCAGCCAGAGTATTTACAGTATGTGTATACAAGAAATAGAACTATATAGGAAAATATAAGCTAGAACCTTAAAAAAGATTGAAATCACAAAGAGAGAAAAAACAATATAATAGAAGGAGCAGTAAAAAGGCAGAGGAACATAATAGTAATAATTATTAATGAAATAACATTAATCAATGTATATATTAGGTGATGATTGTGTTCTAATTCTTGAAATATAAAGACAGATAAATAGACATGATAGATAGATAGATAGATAGATAGATAGATAGATAGATAGATAGATAGATAGATAATAGATAGATTTATGATATGAGATAGATAGATGATAGATAGATAGATAGATAGATAATAGATAGATAGATGATATGAGATAGATATTAGATAGATAGATAATAGATAGATGATATGAGATAGATAGATATTAGATAGATAGACAGATATGAGATAGATAGATAGATAGATAGATAGATATGAGATAGATAGATATCTAGTATACAAATCTTGTTCTACACACCTTTTCCTTGGCCTAACCCCTTTTTAAAAGGTAGATGGACATTGATCCAGTAATGGATATAGCAGGACTATAGGTTGGACTTGATAGACTTTTGTCTTTTTCCAACCTTAACAACTATGTAACTATAGATGATAGATAGATAGATAGATAGATAGATAGATAGATAGATAGATAGATATGCAATAGTTAGAAGCTAGGTAGATAAAGAAACTGATAGATAACATGGGTAGGTAAGTAGATAAATATGGTAGATAGATAGATATGAGATAGATAAATAGATCTAGATAGATGGATAGAGGAGATAGATAAGTACAAGATAGATACATGGATGGTAGATAAATATATAGATATGAGATAGATAGATAGATAGATAGATAGATAGATAGATAGATAGATATGTAGCTTATTGTAATGAGCATCATCTTTAGAAATAAAGTACAATGTTGATCCACTCCATTCTCAATATTACGGCCTATTAATACAATTCAGTAATTGAATGCACCTTTTTGATGCCACTTTCTTGCTTTTAATTTTGTAAATAAATTTAGATTTTGAAGACTTTTATGTTTCACGGGTTTAGAATGGGGCCATTAAACAGAGCGGTGTCAGTGATAATCTCACAGCACATAAATACTGATATTTTTTTTTTAACCATGCTATGTCCTGGATAAATCGCCCTTCTGTTTGTGAGAGGATATAATACAATGTGATGGTACAGATTTGTATTAAAGTAGACCTCCTCTGATACGTACACTTACTTATTCTGACATTTATTTGTAATATTGCCTTAAGTATCAGATACATGTTCTAAAACAAAACTTGTCACCAGTGGCAATGTTGTAACTGTATTTTGTGTGTGTGTCAAGACGGATTACGTGTCATCGTACACTTGTGTAATGCTATCCCGTTGCTCCTGGTTTTGTGAGGACATCAACAAGAAAGGCAAAAACAATAATTGGAAGCAATCAGCAAAAAGTAAGACACTGCACTCGTCTCAGGGTAGTATGTTAAGAAGTGTAAGCTCAGAGAAATTTTCCATTTTTTTTTTTTTTGTATATTGTGAAATCATCCACCATTGGAATGTATTGTAAATATATTTTTCATAAAATGTTAAAACATTTTTAAATTTAAATGAAAATGCTTAGAAAATGTCAGTGTATTTATGTATGTATTTAATTTATTATTTAGTAAATCATTTTTTTAATGATTTGCAATATTTAAAACCAGGTTTTATCCTGGACTGTAAATAAAAAAATATATATCATTGAAAAAATAATTAAGCAACATAATAAATGCAAAAATATCTTATTACTATCATGAAATAATATGTTAATATGAAATTATTATATTATAAGAAATACTTCTGCTTCTAGTAAAACAAATAATAATAATTATTATTACTTTATGACTATTATTACTTTATGAGTATATTTAGTGTTATTTTATGGCTATAATTATTATTATTTCTTTATAAGTATGATTATATTTTTATTTATGATTATTATTATTATTATTATTATTATTTTATGACTACTTATTATTATTATTATTTTTTAATCAGTATGAGTATATTATTCTTATTCTTATTATTATATTCATAAAAATTATGTCAAATTACAACTCTACTCAATATAATCTATAAATACCGAAGTCTCCGAAATGTACTATTACATTTTTAACTTAAAAGTTCTCTATGACAAAGCTAAAAGTTCAGTACATTTTTTTGGTATATTACAAAATACAATTTGAAAGTGAAATTTATTGTCATCATTTTTGCTTATTTTAATAATATAATTTCACATTAGAAAAAATTGCTTAGTCCACTACAAAAAGAAATCCATCAAAATCATTATCTAAGAAAAACTACAAAAAAAATATTCCTAAATGAATCAGAAATGAACCAAATGAGCAGTGCCTGTGTATAGAGCCACCACAGCCTTGAGATTCAGCCCCAGAGCCAAGAACAGAGGGCTTGTCTGACTGTGTTGACACTAATTAATTTATGTTAATTTATTGTGTACAAGGATTCTATCATTTAGCGAATGCGGAGTCCAACCCACTGCTTTTCGGATGTGTTTATGGAGGATGGTAATAGCTTAATGTTGAAATGAAACCGAAATCTACGTCACTTGTGACATAAGGAGAAGAATATGACAGTTTAACCCTTTCAATACAGCATCATTCGATACTTATTTTTTATTTATTTTTTATTATTTAAAACAAAAATTCTGCAAAAATATCCAAACTAAAAAAGCATATTAATAAAATAAAAAGCAGGCCCCAAGAGCCTGAGAAAAAAAATAAAAATTCCCTGACCTTTTTTGTGACTTCAAACTAAGGAAGAGTGCCGAGAGGGGTAAAGCGGAGGTCAAAGTACTCCTTGGAAACTTTTTGTGTCTTTTTCTTTTGAACCTCTCTTTACCCCCTCTCGCGTTAGCATGCTGGTTTTGTAGCAGAACATGCTGGTCCGCACAATATGCTTAGACAGAATGAAAGGATCAGCAGGTAACAAAAGAGAGAGTAAAAAAAAAAAAAATTAGAAGACAGTCACCTCTAAAAGAGGATTTTTTTTTGAAAAAAAAAAAAACTTGCCTCTCATTTGCATGTCGAGATTTAATTTCCACTGCTTAAATATGACGAATTGCCGAGATTTTCTTCAGTTAATGCTTTTAACAGCTCCCAATAAACTTCATTAATCAGGCAAGCTCTAGCCTCAACGTGCAGTCTGCAACAGCTAATTTGCCTGATTAGCCCGCGACTTTAGTGAATAACCAGGTGGATAATCTAACGGCTTTATGGCCTTAATTACACTCTAATCAGTTCAGCGGTTGGCAAGAAAAAAAAAAAGAGCCCAAAGCTCTTTCTTTTCCCCCTCTCTCAAATATGTATATCCCCTCCTCTAATAGATTTCTACTTTACCTCTATATTTTATGATCCCTTGGTTATTCTTCACCCTCGACCACGGCTACGCGTACAATATTCTCCCAGTCATTGGGAAACCCATTGACAAATCACTTCAAGGGCAGGATAACTTTGAAGGACAAGACAATGCTTCAGCATATGGTACATTCCCCAGATGTTCTCTCTGTCTTTCCCTCCCTTCTTGATTTTTTTCTATTCTACTTTTCCCTTTTTAAAATATGTTCTAATTTATTTTCTTTTTTTTTTCCTCTCTTTTTTTTTCTTCTAATTTGTCCAGGGAGGAAAAAAACGAAGGTACTTTCTAAGATAAATCACATACATCTGTCTTAGTGTTACAAAACATTTACTGGAATGTAGGAGGCAGGTGATTTTAGATTGAGAACTTCCATAGTTTATTTGTATTTTCATACTTATTGCAAAAAAAAAAAAAGGAAACACATGGAAAATTCTACTTTTGCTTTTTTAGGTCTTTAGTTTTTATAGCTTTTATTTACTCTATATACAATGTATGGAATAAAATATATGCCTGTTTTTTTCTATGGATTTAATAGCACATAGAAGACTGAGATACAGTAGATAGTCAATGCATTCGGAAAGTCTTCAGAGCCCTTCACTTCTTTCACATTTTGTTATTTTGCGGCCTTGTGCTAAAAAAAAAAATAAAATAAAGTCTTTCCACATCATTCTACACTTAAAAAAACCCGTAATGAGAAAGTAGGCAAACTTTTTAAAATCTTTGCTATTTTTTTTAAAAGGATAAACTAAAATCTTGCTTTGGGATAAGTATTCTAACCCTTTACTCAGGACTTAGTTGAAGCCCCTTTGGCAGTGATTACAGTCTCCAGTCTTCTTGGGTATGATGCCACAGTTTGCACACCTGGATTTGGGGATTTTCTGCCATTCTTCTCTCCAGATCCTCTTAAAGGGGTTGGCCACTTTCTGGGTACTGGTGACCAATGTGTTTGGAACATGGCTATATAGCACTTACTAATATAGTCTATGTTTAGATTTTGCACCATTTTTTATATTTAATAAGGAATGCCCCCCCCCCTTATTTGCTTAGTCTTTTGTGCTGTCCACACAGAGATCCTGTTCCTAATATAGCTGCTAATCATTCAGCTTCCTCCATTCAAATACACAGCACCATATGCACTTGCGCTGCTGGGAGTTTAGTGCAGGTGTAGTGTGTTTGAATGGAGGAGGCTGAGTGATGTTTCTGGTCACATGACCCTCCATCAGTGGCCATTTTATGGACAGTTCTGTGCGGACAGCACAACAATTTAGTAAACAAGGTAGACATTCCTTATGAAATATAGATAATTGTGCAGAATTTCACCAAAAAACTATGTTAGTATGTGCCATATAACCATCTCAGAAATGCATTGGTCAACAATAATCAGAAAGTGGCCAACCCCTTTAAGCTCTGTCAGGTTGGTTGGGGACTGTCGGTGGACAGCCATTTTCAGGGCTTTCCAGAGATGACTGATTGGGTTCAAGTTAGGGCTGTGGCTGGACCACTCAAGGACATTCACAGAGTTGTCTCTAAGCCATTCCTGTGTTGTTTTGGCTGTGTGCTTTTGGTCATTGTCATCTTAGAAGACAAACCTTCAGCCCTCTGGATCATGTAATTAAAAATGTCTCTCTGCTTTTCTCCATCCAGCTTTCCTTCAAACCGGGTCAGTCGCCCTCTCTCAGCCACTGAAAAACACTTCCACAGCATGATGCCACCACCACCATGTTTCACTGTAGGGATGGTATTGGGCAGGTGATGAGCAGGGCCTGGTTTTCCCCAGACATGGTGCTTAAAGGGGCTGTCCAAGTTATTTTTATTGATGGCCCATCCTCAGGATAGGTCATCAATATCAGATCGGTGGGTGTCCAACACCCAGCACCTCCGCCAATCAGCTGATTGAAGAAAAGGCCATGTGGCGTGCCAGCACAGTCTTCTCTTCATTGTTTACTGCTATCGCATGATGGGAGAAAATTTGAAATTTTTTTGATTTTAGCACAAGTCCACAACATGACAAAATGTGAAAAAAGTGAAAGGGTCTGAAAACTTTCCAAACGAATCATATTGGCTGGTGTATATAACAGTGTAATAAAGGATAAAGGATCTACTGTATACAATATTAAATGTTGTTCAAGTCAGGGTAATATCATCTGACCTAATAATGATGTGTCAATGATAAAAAGGATAAAAAGGAAATATGTTTTACAACAAAATTGAAATCATGAAAGTAACGACAGTATGTATTCTGTGCACAACTAGATGGTATTCTAACATAAAACTTGTATACCATCTCAAAAGAGATTTGAATTTGTGTAGAGTGTATGTAGGCCTTAAAAATCTTGCTCCTTTTGAAATATCAATCTGAATTTATAATTACTGTTTTCTTTTTACTACATTTTGATTTCTACAAATAAATTCACAGAGCATTTACAGAGAATATGAAACATGAACTAACCAACGTTCGTCTCAGGTCTTGCCAACTTCTAACCCAATTATTCCATTGAATATTTACTTCTTGCAGAACTTTCCAAAAACTACGGGGCAAATTTACTGATGAAAATAATCCAGCATTCTGTTGTCCATGCCACTGTGTTTATTGAAGAGGTTGGCCACTTTTTGGTTACAGTTGACTAATGTGTTTGTAAGATGATTATATGGCACTTACTAATATAGCCTTTGTTGAAATTCTAAACCATTTTCCATATTGTCTTAGACATTTTTGCTCTGTAAATAGGTGTGGCTTAGCAGAAAGAGTTGTGGCCTCCTACGGGAGCATGGCTTAAACTGCACAAATCTTCATCAAAATTATTCCAAATAGGTGGTGTAAAGTTAGAAAAGAAAGTATAAATATGTGCCAAATTTATCATCAAGCATGTGCCACTATGATAAATTTTGGCACATGTTTAGACTGTCTAGTCTGTCTAGTCTAATTGTTTACCTAAACATGAGACACTTTTAGTAAACCTGTCCTGTATGTGTATTTTAGGCACTAGCTCCACTAGATCTCAAAAGGTAATTCTAAACACCCCCCCCCAAAAAAAAAACAAAAACAAAAAAAAAACACTAAAATCTCTAGGTACAGTTTCAGAGAAAACCAATCAACCTCCCAGGATCTCGGGATATTGAGGAAACCTAAGTATTGGGATTAATTTTAGGACTCCAAATTGACTTGTATGGAAGCGATTCTTCCCATAGAAATGAATGGGGCGGTGAGGTGTAATTACACCTACTCACCACTACCCCCGTTACGGCCAGCATGTAAACAGTGAAGAGGAGGCAGCGCTGATACGGCACGTGCCTCCTCTTCAAACAGCTGATCTGCGGGGGTGCCGAGTGTCGGACCCAGCCGATCTGATATTGATGACCTATCCTGAGGATAAGTCATCAATATATATAACTCGGAAAACCCCTTTAAATGCAGTCTTTACAGATTTCAGATGAAATTCCCAAGGATGTATATCGAGGATAGAGGTCTGAGTCTTTTTCTTATGTCTGCACAACCTTCCTAAACTTACCAAGGGGTACAACTGATCTCTCTCACTCTGGCTATATGTAAGGCTACTTTCACACTGCTGGCTAAGTGCTGCTGCTAGTGCACATGTTCACTATAATGGGAGCGGAGGGGGGGTGCCGCAGTTCCGGCTGCAGCACGGCAAACATGCCGAGAGGAGGCGGGAATAAAATTGCGACATGATCAGAGCATCTGATACAAATAGCACAGTGTAAAATAAAAAAAGCAAAAAAATAATGCCTGATGCCTTTGCTCACCACGGCCGGCTGCCATCATTTTGCTTGAAGATCTGGAGTGAAATCTTACACGGCCCAAGATGACGTCATCACACCAGCCAGAGTGATGATGTCATACGTCACTGCGCACGGGATATCTGCTGAGATAATTAAGCAAGATGGCTGTGGTTGGCCCGTCACGAGCAAATAGATCATGTCAAGTATGATTTTTTTTGTTTTTTTTACACTATTTCAGGTTAAATTGATCTGCTGCCATGAAGCCCAAGGAAATTCGGCTTTGTGGTGAATGAAATTTATCCGGAAATTTGAATCGAAGTCCACTTCGCGGACTTCAATTTGCTCATCACTAGTTGTGACTTTTCTTTACCTGGGGTAAAAAATCAGGTTCCTGTCTTAATCCATACCCTAGTAAAAGGGGTTCTGTAGTTCTTTTAAACTCATGATCTATCCTCAGGATAGATCATCAGCATCTGATCGGCTGGGGTCCAACACCTGGGAACCCCACTGATGAGCTGTTTGAAAAGGCACCGGCACTCCAGGAGTGTTTTCCAGGTGTTTCCCTCAGGTCCAGTGAAGCCACGACTAGTATCATTGGGTTGGGCGGGGCTAAGCTCTGTTCATTTGAATGGAGCTTAGCCCCGCCCAGGCCAGTGATGCCAGTTGTAACTTCACTGGGCCCCCGGCAAACAGTGAGAAGGCCGTGGAGCTCCTGGAGCGCCGCTACCTTCTCAGACAGCTGATCAGTGGGGTTCCTGGGTGTCAGACCCCCGCCAATCAGATGCTGATGATCTATCCAGAGGATAGATCATCCAGAGGATAGATCATCAGTTTAAAAGAACTGCAGAACCTCTTTAAGTCTTGTTGGCACTGCCCAGGTATTCAGTACTCAAGTCACGTGCCTTGCCAGGCCACCTCTGCACCCAGAAATTTGTATGGGAAGTACTCCGATTGTGACTACAGGTCAGATTCCATTACCCCAGGGCATAGATTCGGTCCATTGCCCTAGCCTGTATGTAAATACCCTAGCTTGTTGGTTATGTCTATAAAGTCTTATGACCTTATACTCTCTGCCCATTTTCTAGTTAGAAAATAGACTTGCCTTAAGAGGTCCTGAGTGATTTACACACATTGATGCCATGTTGGTGCACACGAGCCCCGTGGTTAAGTTTCATATGACCCCGCCGCACCTCTGCGGTGATACATTTTGGGTTCCTTTTCTCTTTTCGTATCATTATTAGTTCCACAGCTCGAGGATGTGAGATATTCATCATTACTCATTCATAAGAAGCAGTGACCTTTCCTGACTTCCCTGTGATTTTACATAATAGCAACAATTTCATTTGTTTGAAAGAAGACAAGGTATTCGGAATGGCTGACGGCGGCCTACACCTTTTAATTCCATCAAGGGAATGTCATCTTTTGCTTAATACAATTTATCTGCAATGTATACAAATTATATTGACTTCCCAGGAGCCTACCTGCTACATAAAAGTATAATGTACATTATAAAAATGCCACTAGTGCATGAAGAAATATCACTGAATAGTAGAAATCTATCTATCTATCCATCCATTATCTATCTATCTATCTATCTATCTATCTATCTATCTATCTCATTTCTTTCTTTTTTTTCTATCTGTCCATTTGCCCGTGTAATATCATTAGATAGGGACTGACACAAACAGTGAGCCCCAACTGGAACCCTGCCCGCTTTCCCTGCCTACTTGCAGTGCAAGCTCTAGGGAGCAAGTCCGCAACTGGTCGATGTTCCCTAATCTGCTAAGGTACTAGACAAACAACACCAAGGGACAAAAACAAGAAACAGAGACAAAGTCTTAATGAAATCAGGACCAGGAGGAAAACAACGTACCAAACTGAGAGACAGAGAGTAGTCAAATCACCAGGCTGAGATCTGAACCAGACAGGAAACTCAGTCCGAATACGTTAGCCAGAGAGTGGTCAAAAGGACAAGCCGAGGTCAAACCACTAGTAATCCAAAATACGCAACCAGGAACACAGCTAGTGAGTCAGAGACTATCACTAGCACTGGTATAAGGCCAGGAAGGGGTTTAAATAGAGCATTAAGTTTCAGGATCAGAACCTTATAGGTCCATGACTTGGTGCTCCATTAGGCAGAACACTAGCACACAGGAATAGAGCAGCTCAGCAATCAGCCCACTGCTAATCTTCTCCAGCAAATGCCCGCTGTGGGGAGAGACAGAGCATTGCATTCTCTTGCTAAGGACGATGTTGTGCCACCAGAGGGGCGTGACTTAGCAGCATGTCTCTTCCGGCAAGATCTCGCCGCTGGAACCCAGACAGGTAAGTTTCTGACTATCTATGTATTTATAACTATCATCTGTCTTATCAACTTATCAACAGGACAGGGAATATGCTTCTGATTGGTGTGGGTCTGAGACCCCACTGATCACAATGCAGTAACCCAGATATCTCAGGTAGCCCTATTGAGAATGAATGGAATGGCCAAGAAAAGACACTAAAAACAATGAGAGGCAATTTCCATTATTATATTATATTATATTCATTAATCAATTTGTGCAAAAGCACAAATGTAGCTGTGGAGGACTTCTCGGCTGTTGTCTTGTTCTGACGATGAAGACTGGTGTCTAAATAGTTGGTCTTCATAAATGTCCCCCCTTTTTTTTTTCAGACGGGTCAACTCTTTCAACTGTTTCTGAAATTCTGAAGACTTAAAGGCTATGTAATTTTTTTATTATTGCATTGTACTCATTTTGAGCTAAAAATAATTTTTTAAAATTGGTCTTTATTAAAAATATAGAATCCCTTTTTTCTGTACAGAGCTGAAGCAGCCTTAGGATTTTCTGTCTTCAGACCAGAAGCTGATGGGCTCCTTCTCTCTGCTCTCTGACCTTATAAACACTCATTAAAGCTCAATCCTTATCTTACTGTTAAGAACATAGCTTAAATAAGTGTTTATGATTTCTCAGTAGTTTAGAGATAAGGGTTATTAGATGACCGGCACAAAGTGAAAGTACCATTCACAGAGCTAAAAAACTGTTAACCCTTTGTGACAGAACAGCTCAATATTTTTTTTAATAAAGGCCAATTGTAAAAATGATTTTTAACCAAACATGAGTAACATGCAATCATGAAACAAAATTGCCTCCGAAGGTGTCCATAGCCTTTAAATCAGAATGACCTATAGTGTGTCTGACTATGGGTTTTTAGACCGATCAACTCTTATTAGTGAACTGATCAATATTGGTACTCAATCATTTAGAAGACTTTTTTTCAGATGGGTCAACTCATTTCAGCTGTTCCTGAAATTCTGAAGACTTAAATGTAGCCCTATGGAAAGTCACATCATAACAGATGACAAACTCAGCTCCGTCGTTCATTAAATTTAATGGCTATGGACACCTTTCGGCAGGGGTGCATCTAGCCTTTCTGCTGCCTTAGGCAAAAACTGAAACGGCGCCCCCCTCCCCAATGCCAATTTCTTAACCAAACCCCTTTGCCACAATGAAATCGCTTATTGCCCATGACCTTTCTGCTGCCCTCTTGCCCCTTCCTGGTGCTGCCTGAGGTGATCGCCTCACCTGGTGGTGCACCCTTGCCTTTAGGGGCAATTATTTATGATAGCATTTTACTCATTTGGGCTAAAAAAAAGTTTTTTGATTTCTTTATTAAAAAAAATAAATAAATTATAGACTGTCCCTCCTGAGTTCTATCAGCTGACAGCTCATGTGAAACCTTATCTCTGATTTCTTGACCTCATAAACACTCATTGAAGCTAAACTTTTTATCAAACTGATAATACAATGGCTTAAATGAGTGCTTATGAGGTCAGGAGATCAGAGATAAGGCTTCACATGAGCCACCAGCTGATGGAACTCAGCAGTGACAGTCTGTCTATATCATCAAACCTTGTTCATTATGGAGGGCAGATTATCATATTTGTTATTTGAAGCTGGGAGGAATTGCCTTTAGTATTGGTGCTGTTCTGTGTTTGCCTTCTCATAAGTCTCAGTCGCAGCCTCACCACACCTCGCTGTTCTCAGGAGCAACGAAGCTGTGAATTCCTCTTTTCTTTTAAAGAAAGCCACTTCTGTCCAATTAGCATGCTTAATGTAATCAGTCAGCTACGGAAAACAAGCGCGCATTGTCACAGGTGTTCTGCCCTGCCGGGATACAGACGCACTTTGTTCTGCTTGATGCAACATTAAAGGGAATGTGTCATCAGAAAATTTCCTATTATTTAAAACACATTTTTAAGTTAAATACATTTATGATGATTTTTTGTTTGTTGTTTTGTTTGTATTTTTATGTCACTATATTAAAATGTGAAGACTTCCTGTCTTTTGAGAGCATTTATGGTCTAGAGCAGCGGTCCCCAACCACCGCTACGCGGCCCAGGACCGGGCCCTGAATCGATGTCTGCCAGGCCGCGGCGGAGGTGGCAGGGTACAAGGAGATGAGCGCTTCCATTGTGGAAGCACTCATCTCCATAGTCATCTGTATCGCCGTCCTCAGGACAGTGATACAGATGCCTGTGCTGCGGGGCAGGGGAGGGAGAGGCGTCTCCCCTACCCGTTCCTCTGATAGGCTGAAGGCCTAGTGCCTGTAGCCTATCAGAGGCCGGCTCAGGTAGCGCGATGACTTAATCGCGCCGCCTGAGCCGTACAGCGCAGGACATAGGCTGTAAGAGGCCTGCATCGCATCGCTGCCAGCCTGATGGAGGTAAGTATAAGTGTTTATTTTTTTTGTACAATACAGGAGAGGAGCACTGGGGGGCACTTCTTACTGGCACACGATATGGGGGCACTGTGGGGGCATCTATGGGGGCACTTCTTATATTATTGGGGGGCATTTATGGGGCCACTTCTTATTGGCATATTTTGGAGGGGATCTATGGGGGCATTTCTTATTGGCATATTATTGGGGGTCTCTGTGGGGGCATCTATGGGGGCACTTCTTATTGGTATATTATTGGGGGGCATCTATGGGGGCACTTCTTACTGGCACAATATTCGGTGGCACTGTGGGGGCACTTATTGGTACATTATTGAGGGCACTGTGGAGGCATCTATGGGGGCACTTCTTACTGGTACATTATTGGGGGCACTGTGGGGGCATCTATGGGGGCACTTTTTACTGGCACATTATTGGGGGCATCTATGGGGGTACTTTTTACTGGCACATTATTGGGGGCATCTATGGGGGTACTTTTTACTGGCACATTATTGGGGGCAGTGTGGGGGCATGTATGGGGGAACTTTTTACTGGCACATTTGTGGGGCACTTCTTATTGGTACATTATTTGGGGCATCTATGGGGGCACTTCTAACTGGTACATTATTGGGAGACACTGTGGGGGCATCTATGGGGGCACTTCTTACGGGTACATTATTGGGGCGCACTATGGGGGAACTTCTTACTGGCACATTATTGGGGCAATGTGGGGGCATCTACTGAGGCCACAAAGAAGGGATACTTTATATGGCGGGCTCTGTATAGGGGCATTTTATGTTATATTTATATATTTTAATATGCACCTTGCATGAATTACTCAGCACCGACAGAACCCGCCGCGACCACTGTGCAGAGGTCAGGAGGGAGTAGATAAGCTGTGATATCATCTATTGTGAATAGTGGATCCTGTCTTATCTATACAGAGGTGTTACTTGTCATTGTCATTCCGTCTGTGGTGATAATGATAGTGGCTACTGAAAAGTTACCTATACAGAACAGGAAATCATGACCTATTATGAGGCCACATAAATAATGACATGGAAAATTTAATAAACTCACCAAAAACTTGATTTAAGCAATATGTCATTTTCAGATGTCACATTCCTTTTAAAGGGGTTGTCCGGGTTCAGACATACCCATATTTTCAGTCAGGCAGCCTCTCTGACAAGTGCGTCGGAGCATTTAATGCTCTGATACTCTCTATTGGACTGCATTTAATCGTCCAGGGCAAAGGCATTTTCAGGAGATCCAGTGACATACCGGGCTGCTAGGCGGAGGCTTCTGCCCAGCAGTGAGCTCGGTGGCGCCACCGGCACTGATGGGCGGGCTTTAGTGCTGCGATCCTGCACAGGGCATGGGAGAGCATCAGAGCATGAAATGCTCCGATGCTAACATCAGGGGAGCCGGAGGGGTAAAATTCTGGGTAACCCATTTAAGTGTCCTGTAGGTTTGTGCTTATTGCACCTGTCATGCAGCATGGATGTATTCACACAGTGCAGTTACTGCATGTATCTTTCTCCAAAGCTAGGGGATGAAATGTGTGAAGGAGGGACTCAAAGCGTTGGCATGGAGCGCTGATCGGTCAGGGCGCTGGGTATTGGACCGCTGCCAATCTGATATTGATGACTTATCCTGAGAATAGGTCATCAATATAAATCTCCTGCACAACCCCAGGTTGACAGGTTGTAGATTTAAAATCCAAGCAGGTCAGGTTAAAGGGGTTGTTAGATATTAGCGGCATATCACATATCAGGATATGCCACCATTTGTCATATAGATATGGGTCCCACCTCTGGGACCTGTACCTATCTCCAAACTGGGACCCTCTAAGTGAGTGGAGAGCATTCATGCACGCTTGACTATCTCTGCCAGTCCCATAGAAGTGAATTCAGTGGCCAAGAAAATGAATTTTACCTCGGCGGAGCCCATACATGATGGATCTATCTCCGTACAGCTTGTAAACAAAGTCTTGACCACAGCAACTTCGTATCTATGATCCGAAGTGCGCTTCATTCAACCCTAGTCACATGCCGCCACAAAAAAGAGGGAAAGAACCAACTCAGAAGTGCGCCATAACTAGTGCAGGTTAAGGGACATCAACCTCCACATCTACGGTACAGAAATGTGTTAGTAAGTGCAATTACTTTAAATTGTAAGCACATTAAAACAACTTGTATCTGGCTGGACGACCCTTTTTAAGGAAAAAGAAAAAAAAGGAAAAAATTAATATAATCCAGGAAAAAACATCATTTTATGCCAAATGTCATTTTCAAATGAATCAATATTTACCAGTAAACTAATGTGTGAAAAGTTTATGTTAAATGATACTTAAGAATTTAACAGCCTGAAATATACATTTACTACCTTATAATAGAAACATATATAAACCATGGGATATAGTGCCATAAATTTACACAACATAATCCTAAACATATCATTTCCTATATAAAATGCTAACATTTTCAAGATTCTTTAAAAATACGATAAATTCCTAAATTGCAATTCATAAAAAACTTTTTTTCCGACACAGAGCTCCAAATCCTCAACATGGATAGAACGTCAGGAAACGGTCCAGGCCAAATCCTAAATAGTAAAAGCACGCACCTTTATGAATGAACACAATCCAAAGAACCTTATACACATTCAGAAACTGGATGTTTTTTGGGGTTTTCCAGGAGCATTATCTTCTAAAATGGAGCAGAATGGGTTAAAGACAACAAATAATCATTACTCACAGACTAATGTAATTGGGGGAACTGTTCAATCCTTATAGTAGCCTCTGTCCCACTGAAGGATCTGGGGTTTATACAGTGATAGTTTCTATGGAGGTTTGCAGGTGGCAGGGCTCCATAGGAACATTGTGCAATTCCCATAGGCTGCAATGTTAATTCATTGCAATCTATGGGACAAGAAATCTAACAATCGCATGTTCGAGTCTTCTCAGAGGACTTAATAAAAGTGTAAGAAGAAGTAAAAAAAGAAAAAAAAAAGATCATAGGTATCATCGTGTCCATTCTGTAGGCGCCCTTAATATTAAAATATAAACATATTTATCCCATATAGTGAATACCAAAAAGAAAAAAAAAGCTACAGTATATGTACGATTCACCATTTTTTGTCGCTTCACCTCCAAAAAAAATGTAATAAAAAGTGATCAGACGCACTCCAAAATGGCAAAAACTACAGATGTCCCTACAAAAAAAAAGAGTCCTCACTTAGTTCCATATACATAACCTTAAAAACTTTAAAAAGTTCTAGGGATCAAAATATGGCAATGCAAAGAAAAGAACATTTTTTTCTAAAGTTTTTATTTCTTTTCCAGTATTAAAACTCAAGAAAAACTATATAAATATGGTATCACTGTCATCGTCCTGACCTGGAAAATCATGATAACAGGTCAGTTTTACTGTATAGGGAATAGATAAAAAATGAAACCTATAAAACTATGGTGGAATTGCTTTTTTTTCCAATTTCACCCCATTTGGATTTTTCCACCCTCCCACTACACCATATTACCCTGGGAAGGCAGGGTAAATAATGAAAACCCAAAAGTGGAAATAGGCAAGGTCCCGTAGAGATTAAAACCTGAGAAAATACGGATTTGTGACCAAGACAAATACTTTGGTTCAGTAGATGAGTAGATCAGTCATTAAGCATGAACCTTGCCTTAAATGATATGTGCAGTGATCTGGCCGCAGGGGCGCATGTGATTGTGGGTGACCGGATGGGTGCAGTAGTCGTACTCACGGTTTCCTGAAGCTCCCTGGGCCAGAGTGCGGTGACGAGAAGGGCGCATCGGTTCTTCCCTTCGGGGCACACTCTGGTTTTGGGATTCTCCTGCCTGGTGGTTGTTGAGGTGCCCTTGATGTTGCTGTTTTACGGTGCCAGGCAGGGTCCCGGTGGTCATGACGCCAGCACCTTGCGGTGTAAATATAGTGTGGTATAAAAAATCCACAGTACTTTACTGAAGCTGGTCATCAGGTGATCCACAGAACCACTTTTCACATGAAATGCCAGCTTTATAGTCGATTCAAGTAGTTCCCAAAGGTTGTATATGGAGGCTAGATTCTCTCTCTCAATCAGACTGGTCGATCTCTCCTTTTCTCGGCCTAAAGGGATGCACTTTCTCTAATATATATATATATAGTACAGACCAAAAGTTTGGACACACCTTCTCATTCAAAGAGTTTTCTGTATTTTCATGACTGAAAATTGTAGATTCACACTGAAGGCATCAAAACTATGAATTAACACATGTGGAATTATATACTTAACAAAAAAGTGTGAAACAACTGAAAATATGTCTTATATTTTAGGTTCTTCAAAGTAGCCACCTTTTGCTTTGATTACTGCTTTGCACACTCTTGGCATTCTCTTGATGAGCTTCAAGAGGTAGTCACCTGAAATGGTATTCAAACAGTCTTGAAGGAGTTCCCAGAGATGCTTAGCACTTGTTGTCCCTTTTGCCTTCACTCTGTGGTCCAGTTCACCCCAGACCATCTCGATTGAGTTCAGGTCTGGTGACTGTGGATGCCAGGTCATCTGGTGTAGCACCCCATCACTCTCCTTCTTGGTCAAATAGCCCTTACACAGCCTGGAGGTGTGTTTGGGGTCATTGTCCTGTTGATAAATAAATGATGGTCCAACTAAACGCAAACCAGATAGAATAGCATGCCGCTGCAAGATGCTGTGGTAGCCATGCTGGTTCAGTATGCCTTCAATTTTGAATAAATCCCCAACAGTGTCACCAGCAAAGCACCCCCACACCATCACACCTCCTCCTCCATGCTTCACGGTGGGAACCAGGCATGTAGAGTCCATCCGTTCACCTTTTCTGCATCGCACAAAGACACGGTGGTTGGAACCAAAGATCTCAAATTTGGACTCATCAGACCAAAGCACAGATTTCCACTGGTCTAATGTCCATTCCTTGTGTTCTTTAGCCCAAACAAGTCTCTTCTGCTTGTTGTCTGTCCTTAGGAGTGGTTTCCTAGCAGCTATTTTACCATGAAGGCCTGCTGCACACAGTCTCCTCTTAACAGTTGTTGTAGAGATGTGTCTGCTGCTAGAACTCTGTGTGGCATTGACCTGGTCTCTAATCTGAGCTGCTGTTAACCTGCGATTTCTGAGGCTGGTGACTCGGATGAACTTATCCTCCGCAGCAGAGGTGACTCTTGGTCTTCCTTTCCTGGGGCGGTCCTCATGTGAGCCAGTTTCTTTGTAGCGCTTGATGGTTTTTGCGACTGCACTTGAGGACACTTTCAAAGTTTTCCCAATTTTTCGTACTGACTGACCTTCATTTCTTAAAGTAATGATGGCCACTCGTTCTTCTTTACTTAGCTGCTTTTTTTGCCATAATACAAATTCTAACAGTCTATTCAGTAGGACTATCAGCTGTGTATCCACCTGACTTCTGCCCAACACAACTCATGGTCCCAACCCCATTTATAAGGCAAGAAATCCCACTTATTAAACCTGACAAGGCACATCTGTGAAGTAAAAACCATTTCAGGTGACTACCTCTTGAAGCTCATCAAGAGAATGCCAAGAGTGTGCAAAGCAGTAATCAAAGCAAAAGGTGGCTACTTTATATTTTCAGTTGTTTCACACTTTTTTGTTAAGTATATAATTCCACATGTGATAATTCATAGTTTTGATGCCTTTAGTGTGAATCTACAATTTTCATAGTCATGAAAATACAGAAAACTCTTTGAGTGAGAAGGTGTGTCCAAACTTTTGGTCTGTACTGTATATATGATATCCACAGTATCCTCAGAGGAATACAGTCTATGAATAGGGGGCTCTCCTGTCCTTTGGTTATGGTGGGCAGCTTGTAGCTTACAGTGTTTCCACCACATGCAGAGGAGGCTATAGCCAGATTAGCAGCAACTACCTTTTTTGCCAAAGTCCGCAATTCCTTTCTGTGAGCTAAACCTTCTATAGATCTTTTCCCTTCTGAGGCCTGGCACATACGTTGCTTGCGGGCTGTAGGGGAATGGAATCTCCCAACAGGAGCTGCTCTGTGGTGTTCACCCCTCAGCAGGCAGCCACTAACTCCGGAATCTTCCTCCTAGAGAGGAAATGTGGAGCCAGCCCTATCTAGCGGCATGGGACCTCCAACTCTCTTTACAAACTTATGGGATTTGTAGTACATGCACATAATACATGGATACTTAATTAAGATTAAAAAAAAACCTTGAGAACTCCTGGGCCCCAATGCAAAATTTGTACCATGGCCCCCACCTTCTTGGTGATATTTATTATTATTTTGTCTTCTGAGGTTGCATAAAGGTTTTTGGGTCCTGGAAGCAGATGCAACTGCTACCTCTGCACCTTCTATAGCTACACGCTTGTACATAGATAACATATAAATTATATGTAAATAAAGTAGAATAAACTTTCTTGTATTTGCCGTGGTATAAGTGACACTCAGTATATGACGACATCAGTTTTTAGCTGTGATGCCCCCCTTTTTTCTCTCATCCATATCCTTTCATTGACCCTTCCTCCTCTCCTCTCCTTTTGATTATGATTTATGAACTATCCCGTGGGCTCCGTCTTTTCTACTTAGTCTTTTGCCACTGACACGGATTCAGATGAATGGGTAGCTATGCTGTGGGCATGGAATCTGATTGTCAAATATGTTGCAGTCAGAGTTCAGAGTTCGTTTACCTCTGATACTGCTCTTGTCCTCAAACTGCCCCCCACTTAACAATTTTAATCTGATGTTTCCTAGGAACAACTGGTAGCACCAAGGATCTGACTTTGGATGTTGTTTATGTGTTTTTTCTTCCTTGATGATGGATTTTTGCTGAGCTTTTTAGAACGTTGTCCCTCCATCCTCCCTCCGTTGTCAGGGATCCTGATGCTCTGTGAGCTCATCTCTCATTTTGGTACTAGATGATTTCCAAAAAGTTGATAGGCAACTACAAAGATGACTAACACGCAGTGACATACATGGAGAAGTAAGGGCCCCATAGAAAGGATCAAACCAGGCCCCCCACACAGGACAGAAGGGTTTCCGCCTAAAACCTTTTTAATGACCCTTGGGCTATTTTTCCACTGCTTCATTTGCTAAAAGTTCTTCCTTTAGAGGGTAGAGTCCTGACCAAGTTTTCATCTCCAAGTTTTCATCTCCAGTTTTGATCCCAACTAAGACTGGGCTCACTCTTGCCCTGGGCCCCCTAGCAGTAGCATGGTCTGCCGCTATGGTAGGTACGCCCCTGCTAACACATGCCTAAGACAACAGACTAACTGGGTCTAAGTGTCTAAGTGTGATAGCTCTGTCCTCCTCTGTATCCTTCTAAAATATAGAAAGTATATTGCCAGACATATAGTGCTATTGGCCACATTCCCATTGAGCACACTGAGCAGATCAGATACCATAGGTTTGATATTTTCTACGTTCTTTTGCTTGTTTAGTTAATGTCTTGTTAACTCTTTCCGGTTAAGGACTGACTGTAGTGCTCCTCCATGATCATGTCCAGTTCCTAGACAAGCGGATGTGTCTTCTCCTGCTGCCTCAGCTTCTAGCTTCCTGCGGGCTGTATTGTTCTCAACTGTGCTACTCAGTGGCATCCATGTGGCTACTCAGTGGCTACCTGGAGGGGGAAGTGCTGCTTTAGATGCTGCTACCTCCTGAATGGTAGCAGCTAGAAACATGCATCTGGTCTTACTTGAAAGCAGCCATTCCAGACAGCAATATGTTCAGGACAGAGGAAGATATCACTGATAGAAATAGGGATGCAGTGAATGCAGCTGAAAGTGAAAATAAAGACAGATTTTACCCAGGATTATTCCCGACTTGATTTCTAACAGTGATTTCTCCTCTGTTGCTTGGACTTTAGCTGTCATTTTGGTCTTGTATGGAAGCATGTCAGCTTTCACATAAGACAAGTTGCATGTTTCTAGCTGCTACCATTGAGGAGATATCACCATCTAAACAGCCCTCCCCCCTCCAGTTAGCTACTTTTCACACTGCCCGAGCTGGACTCCGGCAAAACAGTTAGGTGGTTCAAGGAACTGTGCAATTCAGGCTTATTAAGTAATGGGCTATGCGCAGGATCAGCCATCACCAGTTGATTGGAGAATGTCCTACATGCTGATCAGCTCTTTGGACTAAGCTTCTCACTGTAGCGCTTCTCCCATTGACTTGAATGGGAAGAGCGCATAACTTTAAAGGGGTCCTCTCACTTCAGCAAATGTCATTTATCATGTAGAGAAAGTTAATACAAGGCACTTACTAATGTATTGTGATTGTCCATGTTGCCTCCTTTGCTGGCTTGATTCATTTTTCCATCACATTATACAGTACTCGTATTTAGGGGTTACGACCGCCCTGCAGTCCACCAGCGATGACCATGCTTGCACACTAGCACAGCCTGCTGGGGAACACTTGAGGGAGGCTTGGGGCTTATACTAGGTCCCGGCCACCGTATACACACATTGGCACCGTGATCTCATTTGCGGGTGCAGATGGGAGACAAAGGGAGTCCACTCCCTCTGTAACCACTTCCATGCTTCATTACCCGCGGCTTGTAATGGTTAAACAGCCCAGCCTGGATTAGCACTCCTACCAGTCTGGGCTGTTAGAGCAGGACTGTGGCTTTCATGTGAGAACTGAGCCCCTGCTCTCCGCTGCATTGGAGGACTTTTTACATGGGCTAAGCCTAAGGCCGCTTAGTGACTGCCGTAAAAATGCATATTGGTGGTCACTAAGGGGTTAAATGGTGCTAATGAAAAATACAGCTCACCCTGGAATAAAACTCATTGGTCCGTTGAGTGAAAAATAAAGACGTAATCGATGAATACAGTGACACAAAGCAATTTTTTAAGGGAAAAAAGTTTAGTAGTAAAACATAATAAAAAGTGATTTTTTTTATATTATTTTACGTTGCACTTTTTTATAGTTTTGTAGTACTTTATATCTATTGTAAAAACACAACTTGTTCCGCAAAAAAAAAAAAAAAAAGACGATGAAAACATAATAAAGTCAAGGCTCAAAACATTTAAAAAATTTGCTTGGTGCTGAAGGTCAAAAAGGGATTTTCTGAGATTTTTATAGTCCGGAAAAATCGTCACTATCTGATCGGTAGAGGTCCGACACCTGGCACCGCCGCCACTCAATTGTTTGAGAAGGAACTGACATCACGATAGGTCCACGGCCTCCAGGTTTCACTAGGCTAGTGACGTCACGTTTATCGGTCACGTGGTCTAGGCGCAACTCAGTTCCATTGAAGTTAAAGAAGACCTTTCACCTCTCCTGACATGCCTGTTTTAATAGCTTCATGCATCCCCCATGTAATAACAATTCTGGAGCATCTATTCTTATGTCTCTATGTTGTGCCATTCCTTTATTATTTCTACTAGAAGTTATGGATGAATTGCTAGCAGTCTGCAGTAAGGGTACAAGGGGGAGGTAACCAGTTGGGGAGGTGTCCCTGCACAGACTCGCTCTATCCAGTCAGTGCTGCCATTTTCAGTCTGTGCAGGGACACCCCCCCCCAACTGGTTACCTCCCCTCTGTACCCTTACTGCAGACTGCTAGCAATTCATTCATAACTTCTAGTAGGAATATTAAAGGAATGGCACAACATAGAGACATCTTGGAAAGAAACCTTTTAATGCTATTGGTGTGACAATTCTTGTTTATTTTTAGCTGCTTTACATGTATGTTCACAACACGTGTAGCCAGATCTAACCCATGTGAACATAAAGTCTCCTAAAAGTCATTATAGTCCAGCACTAGGTTTTGAGGATTCACATAAAATTGAATCTGACGTTACATTCAGGATTATTCACAATTGCTTCTCGCTGTATTTGCAGCGACGTTTCTCAGCACAGAGCATCATCTTCCCACACTGGCTCATGTGCCGGGCGTGTGGCTCTGTGATACATTCAGAGGCGATGAGGCTGCTGCAGGTGTCAGCGGTTGCCATTGAGCGATTACACCATCAGCCTCCTGCCGTGATCTATCATGCGGACTCAGCCGGTGAAGAATCACAGGCTCAGCAAGGTTCTGAGTCCAGCAACATATCATTAAACAAGGTTACAACTGGTAAATCTGTTTCTGTGATCATTGTGGTCAATAAGCACTTAACCAAAGCATTCACATCACGTGCTGGAGGCAGGGGGAAGACATCCATAATCTGGGGGCGCTCCTCTACACAAGCTGACTATGAGGTACTCACTAATTGCTTAAGGGAAGTGGAGAGTGATCAGGTGAGGACACCTCACCATCCGCTACAGCCGTCATACACTTAAAGGGCATCTATGACACTGGCTGACCTGTTACATGTGTGCTTGGCAGCTGAAGACATCTGTGTTGGTCCCATGTTCATATGTGCCTGCATTGCTGAGAAAAATGAGGTTTTAATATATGCAAATGAGCCTCTAGGAGCAACTAGGGCGTTACCATTACACCTAGAGGCTCTGCTCTCTCTGCAACAAGACCAGGTGGGATGATATTTACACTGCCTCGTCCTGTCAATGAAAGTGCAGAGGATGCGGCAGTTGCAGAGAGAGCAGAGCCTCTAGGACGAGGAACAAGAGGGTTTTATTCAGAAATAACAGCACAGCATATGAGTATAACTTTCAGTAAGATCAGGATCGCAGCACATCTGCTTCCGGCTTTCTTCTCTCTCAGCTCTCTCTCTGTACATGTGCAGCAAGTCTCCAAGTCTCCGCCCCTTCCTGCCTTGTCTTATATATATACTAGCAGAAGCACCCGGCTTCGCCCAGGTATATTTAATTTAATGTTTATGTATGATATCGAGAGTGATCTCTACAGCACCCCGACTCCTTAACAGTGACCTCCTCAGCCCCCACCCCTTAACACTGACTCCCCCCACAGTGCCCCGTCTCCTTAAAATGGGACCTTCACAGCAGCCTGCACCTTTAACAGTGAGTTCCACAGCACCTCAACCCCTTGACAGTTACCTCCACGGTGCCCGCCCCCTTAAGTGACCTTTACAGCACTCACCCCTTAACACTGACCATAAGTTACAGCCCCCTTAACTGATCTCCAACATTCCTGGCCCCCTTTACAGAGACCACCACAGTGACTGCCCCTTTAACAGTGACTGTTACAGTACCCCGCTCCCTTAACAGTGACATCACAGTACCCTGCCCATTTAACAGTGACCTCCACAGCAGCCTGCCCCCTTATCAGTAACATCCACAGCACCCTCCGCTTTAATTGTGACCTCCACAGCAGCCTGCCCCTAGGGTGGCCAGAGGTCTGTTTTTAGGCCGTAAAGTCCGGCTTTCAGACTCCCTGTCCTCCATTCAGCGCAGGGCCTAGATGTACACAGGGATGTCCTTTTTAACAGCTCACTCTCAGACAGCAGCACTGTGCAGTCTGAGCATGAGCTGCAGGGAGAAAGTCACCCTCCCTCCCTCCCTCCCTCCCTCCCCTGCAGCTGGCAGAAGTTGATTTTTACCTTCATTTTTGCAATCTCCGTCAGCTGCGGAGTGAGAGGGGGAATGGCCTAACTGGGTTGGGGGTATGCTTTAGCGGAACCTGGGGGGCGGGGCTTTTAAATCCTTTGTTTGAGGGTGGCCTGAATTAAAGGTCGATGCCACGGTAATTTATGAGGAAACACAGTGGGTAGCAGTGGAAGAAAACATCTTTTGTTACTACTGAAAGGTAATTATGTGAAATGTACATTATATGAGGTAATGATTGATGATGAATTAGTCTAAAACATAAGTTATATTTATGGTAACTGGAATACCCCTTTAACAGTGTCATCCTCAGCACCTTGCCCCTTTAAAGCAGGCCTACAGCAGTGAAGGAAACTGGCTGGGTTGTTATGGAAACCTGGTGTGAAACTGTCTGTATGTGTCGGCTAAGGGCCTGCAAGCTTCTATTGGCTGATAAGGGTCATGTGACCAGGCTTCTATTGGCTAATGCATGTTTTGGGAATATCTCAGGAACGGTATGTCCTGGAGAGCTGAGACCTAGTATAAAACCTTCCCGGACACCTGATGTACTTGCGTGCCAAATTTCATGATTGTAGCTGCAACGGTGCGGACATACACACATACATATATACACTCAGCTTTATAATATATATATATATATATATATATATATATATATATATATATATTTAGTGGGCATATGTATATAATCGGGATGCACCTAGCCTTTCTGCTGCCTGAGGCAAAAACTCAAATGCCACCCCTCCCTCCCCAATGCCAATTTATTAAACTAACCCCTTCCCTTCAGCCCATGGTCCTTCTGCTGTCCCTCTCTTACCCCTACCTAGTGCTGCCTGAGGCGATCGCCTCACCTGGCCACATTGGTGGTGCACCCCTGTATATTATATACATCTATCAATCTATCTATAATGTATCTATATATGTATAATCTATCTATCTATCTATCTATCTATCTATCTATCTATCTATCTATCTATCTATCTATCTCATATCTATCCATCTTTCTTTCTATCTATCTATGTATCTATCTATCTGGCTGTCTATCTATCTATGTCCTGATGAGGATCCCTCGTGGCTGCTCTGCTAACCTTTCCTTGTGAGACAGGCCTTCTGCATTTCTATCAGAGCAAGACACCTGAAGCATTGACTAGTTATTCCATCACCTCAGACCATTCCCATCCGTTGCGGTACTACATAAATATTACTGCTACATTCCGCCACTTGGCCTGAAGAGTACTTGGGCCTGACGTTGTGACGGCACATATAAACACAAGCCGCCGGCCTTTCCTATGCTTCATATTGATTGACACCGGAGAGTGGAGATCCAGCTGTGCCTCCTGCTGGGGAAGATGCCTGTTGCTCATCAGCAGTCTTATTTATCCTGAAGGATCCCTTAGTGAATAATTGCACAATCTATTCAATATTTCACCAAAGCTCTTTTAATTACGTATTTCTGTAAATTGGGTTCTTTAACCCCTTAGTGACCAGCCTGTTTTGGGCCTTACTGACCAAGCGTTTTGTTTTTTTCCCATTTTTTCATTGTGCCTTCCAAGAGCTATAACTTTTTTATTTTTCTGTCTATTTTGCTGTATGAGGGCTTTTTTTTTTGCGGGACACGTGGTAGTTTTTAATGGTGCCATTTTGGGGTACACATAACTTACTGATTAACTTTTATAACAGAGTAAAAAGATAATACCCACCAAACCCCTGTCAATCCCCGAGGAGACGCCTCCAGATTCTACTTCCTGATCCCGCTCAAAATAGAAAATCAGCCAATCAGCGTCCGACGATGTGACCCACCTCAGCCAGTGGACCACTGATGTAGACATCTTTTATCGCTCCTTAAATGGGTTTTCCTGTCTTGGATATTGGGGGTACCCCCAATGTCTCATAGGTGCCTTTCCCACCTATCCTGAGAATGGAGCCCGCAAAATGCTGGACGGTGCACTGCTCAAGCGCAATTGACCTCACTTCATTTCTATTGGAGTGCCGAAAATAGGCAAGCAACAAGCTCGGCTATTTTCGGAAGTCCCACTGAAATAAATAGGAAGCACACCCTGGCCACTGCTCTATTCACTTCTATGGAGCCTACGGAAATAGCCAAGCCAACACTCGCCTATTTTTGGCACTCCCATAGAAATTACTTTGCGGGCTCCATTCTAAGGATAGGTGTGGGTCACAGAGGTGGAACACGCACCTATCAGATATTGGGGGCATATCCAGGAGATATGCCCCCAATGTCCAAGATGGGATAACCCCTTTAAGGCCAAAAATTTGATTTGCTGTTTCGCTGAATTATACAAAAAAAATAGCTTCATGATGAATTACTTTGCCACAAAGCGCATTTCTTTGAAAGTAGTGGGTGCAATGACAGGGAACGGCGATTACACCGCCCCCGTCATTGTACCCCTTTGATGCCGCGTTCATCACTGATTACGGCATCTTATAGTAATAACAGAGTGTTCAATTTAAAAAACAAAACAAAAAAATTATACCTCCTCCATTTGCTCGTGACGGGCCAGCCGCATCCATCTTGATTGAAGATCTGGCACAAAATCTTGCACGGCCTGTGATGATGTCATCACGTTGACCGGCTTGCTGATGTGATAAGTCACCGCACACGGGATTTGGTGTAAAATCTTCTGGCAAGATGGCGGCAGCCTGCCCATCGCGAGCAAGTGAATGAGATAAGTTTTTTTTTTTTTTTTTTTTTTTTTTCACTATTTCAGGTGAAATTGATTCGCTACCACAAAGCACGAGGAAATTCATCTTTGCGGCAAATCGAATTTATCCTGAAATACACTCAACACTATCAATGGCCAACGCAGGGGTGCACCCAGCCTTTTTGCTGCCTGAGGTGAAAACTGAAATGGCGCCCCTCCCTCTCCAATACTAATTGCCCCTTCCTGTTGCTGCCTGAGGCGATCGCCTCACCTGGCCTCATTGGTGGTGCACCCCTGGGCCAATGTATGTCTGTACAGAGGCATACATTGGAGGCTTCTATTGGATGTATACGTTGCAGAATACTCCTGATCAGATGCAAAACGTAAAATGTGAACAAACCCTTCGTTCGAAATTCTACCCATTGACAAAAGTTTTAATGCCTTAGGAGGAAAATTCCAACCTTTTTTAGATCATGGACTGGCAGAAGAGCGAGAAGACATCGCACCTGCAAATATGTGCAGCAGGCGTTTTAGTATCGTGTGCATCAGCAGCGCATCTCGTATCTGAGCACAAAGCAGTCACCGGCACATGGTGTCTCAGTCCCCGGTGTAACGCCATAAATCAACCGAGCAGATTTGTTGTAAAATGATTTCTGAGAACTTCAGCGGAGCAGCAGCTCAGTCCTGGTAGCTCATTTGCAGCTACAACATCCATAGCCTCTCGGAGGAGGGGTGTCCTTGAGTTCCAGATCAAGTGCTGCTTCTGGCGACTCTGACGCTGAGAGCGTTTCTACTTTTAAACCCAACTTCACTGCAAAAGTCTTTCCAAGTTCTGCACTTTACAAGAGTGGAAGGAGAGAGAGAATGGCTTTAACCCTTTAATGACTAGGAAATTGCCCTTTTTTCATTTTTCACTCCCAGCCCTCTCAAAGCCGTAACTTTTTTGTTCTTTCATTTACATAGCCGTTGAGGGCATTTTTTTTGTGGGACAAGATGCACTTTCTAATGGCACCATATACGGTTGCATAAAATGTGGTGGGAAGCGGGAAAAAAATACAAATGGGGTGGAATTTGAAAAAAAACACCATTCCGTCAAGGTTTTATGTTTTCTTTTGTTTTTTTTTACACCACTTTTACTTTTATTCTCCAGGTCAGAACGATTACAGCAATACCTCACCAATACCCTTACGTGCTTCCAGGTTTTAGAGCTCAGAGGGCATGTCTGTTCTGCTCTGCTGAAGCTCTTTCCCTATCACAGCTCAAGGGGCATGTCCTTCCTGCTGAAGCTCTCTCCCTATCACAGCTCCGGAGGTGTGTCCTTTCTGCTGCAGCTCTCTCTCTCTCTCTGTATATCACAGCTCAAAGGGTGTGTCCTTTTTTTCTGCAACTCTCTCCCTGTAATTATCACAGTTACTTTCAGCAGAGCTAGGTGGCAGTTGAAGGACAGAATTGAGCATGTGTGACCACCTCAGCTAAGTGGACAGAGAAATAAGGAAAAGAATCAACAGAAGGCGGCGCTATATAGATACATTTTATTGAAAACTAAATTTTTAATTACTCGCAATTACAAAAGTGGTTTGAAATGTATAATATTTTTAAGGGACAGCCGCCTTTAAAGTGAACCTTCACTAATGAGAACAACTAAATAAGCATGACTCTTTGTAGTATGTAGCTTTTTATTATTATTATTATTATTATTATTATTATTATTATTATCCATTTTCTCCCAAAATGCAAAACTGAGCAATTTTCTAAATAGTCTTCATTAAAAAAAAATTCCTGTGCCTAATCATGTCCTTTTACACAACTCGTTCCCCTTTAAGCATGGGTTCCACCCTCTTTACATTATATGGTCTGCCCCATCAATGTGAGTTTTGGAATCAAGGCTAATGATTAGTATTGAGCAAACCGGACTTCGATACGAATTTTCAGAAGAATTTTCGATTTTCCCTGAAATGGCGGTAAAAATTTAAAAAATCATACTTACCTCATCCATTTGAGCGCAAAGAGGCCGCAGAGGCCATCTTGCTTGAAGATCCCGCGCGAAATCTCATATGCAGTGACATCACCACCCTGCCCGACATGATGATGTCATCACGTGCAAGATGACCATGTCGGCCTCTTCACGATTAAATGGATGAGGTAAGCACGATCAGTGATGGACGCGGCATCTGAGGGGTGCCGTTGCCTGTCATTTCACCCGCTATATACTGTACAAAGTAATGCACTTTGTGATGAAGTAATTTATCACGAAGCAAATTGTTTTGTAAAATATGGTGAAGCAGCTGAATCTCTACTGATTATGCACCATCTTAATGCTACACACAGTTCGGGCTGATCTCCGGGAGGTGCCACCTTTTCCAGGAGTCTGGGAGGTCCTGGTAATTGCTACTGCTACTGACTCTGTAATTAATTGGTCACATCACTGGTCCTGTTTTGCTCCGTTCTCTCATTGTAAGGGCTCAAGCACAGGGCCGTTGCTCGGCCGTGGCAATACACGGGCACCGGCCGTGTGCACCCCACATCACGGATCGTGGACCCATTCACTAGAATGGGTCCGCAATCCTGAAGATGCAGAACGGAGGCACGGATCGGAACACCACGGAAGCACTACGGAGTGCTTCCGTGGTGTTTCTGGCCGTGCCTCCGAACTGCAAAAAAGTAGTGCATGCACTACTTTTTTGCGGTGCGGCCTGTGGGATGCGGATCGCGGACCCTATTCAAGTAAATGGGTCCGCGATCCGAATGCGGCAGCCCCACTGTCAGTGCCCGTGCATTGTGGACCGCAAATTACGGTCCACAGCACGGGCACTGACCGCACACGTTCGTGTGCATGAGCCCTTAGAGGTAGCAGCAGGACATTGTACATGTGGAGAGGGCGGAAAGAATCCAAGGAGGGCAGATCACAAAGGCTGTGCATGGGAAGCAAAGCACACACAAGGCAGTTAGCAGGGGGAAGATAGAAGCATCCTGGAAACAAAGATCCAGCAAAAGTCTGAAACTAGGAGCAGGTCATGAATATATATACATTTATATAGGTCTTCAAGAAATGACAGTTGCCGATGGAACTGTCTTTTTAACTCAAGGTAACAGATGTGAAAACAATTTCCATGTCAAAGGTCTCCTTTAAATGAAAAAATCTGTCTGCCACACAAAGGTGAGCCTGTGTGCTTATTAAATCTGAATAAGCTCCTAATTGTATATCCATATACACCTATGCAGATTTGGAGTCTGTGTCAAACCACTATGAAGATATATTAAGAAATGTATCATCACAGAATTTCAGAGGACACGGGATAAGCTGTGCATTCTATTTTGGGGCACAGAGGTTTACTTGAGCCCCGTGTGTGAACAGAGCATAAATATCGGGCCTCTGCTCCATTCACTTATTATGGGAGTGCCAAGTACAGTGCTCAGCTGTCTCCATTAGTCCCATGAATGGTTGCACATGCATGCTAGAGCTCCATTCCACACAAAGGACTTGGGGACACTATTCTCAGTGGAGATCCCAGTGGTCGCAACCGCAGCAATGATACATTCATTATCTATCCTTTGGAGCCATAACTTTTTTATTTTTCGATTCACGTAGCCGTATGAGGCTTGTTTTTTGCAGGGCAATTTGTACTTTCTAATGGCACCATTTAGTATTCCATACAGTATATCTAGAAAATGAAAAAGTGCAACCCCTTCCCGACCAGTGCTGTATATGTATGTATGTATGTATGTATGTATGTAAAGATGAGTGGAGCAGGCATATTTAACACAGCACACATTTGTGGCTAATGTCTGCGATCGCAATAATACCGATTGAAGACATTTCACCTCTCAGATGTCAACTGTGACCCTGGCTTTTGAGAACCTTTGAGTAGGCACGGTAGATGGCAGTTGAAGGATGGAACTGAACATGTGCGACCACCTCAGCCTGGTGGACAGAGAGATGAGGAAAAAAACAAATAAACAGAAGGTGGCGCTATACAGATAGATTTTTACAGAATAACTTTTGCTATACAAAATTTTTAATTACATGTGATTACAAAAGTATTCGGATCTAGGTGCTGGTTTGAAAAATGTAGACTATTTTTCCGGGGGACAACCCTTTCCAATGCAGAAATCAATGCAGGACAAGTTGTACATTCTAATGGCACCTATAGTATTCCATACAATATATGGGGAAAATGAAAAAACAAAAAACATAACCCCTCCCCGACCAGTGCCGTACATGTATTGTTCAGTTTGGGGTCTCCAGGCACCCGCTCCAGAGTAGAGCAGGCATCATAACTGCTGGGCGCCTGCTATATAATACAGCAGACATTTGTGGCTAATGCCGGTGATCGGCGATAACGCCGATTGCAGACAGATGCCGTGGTCAACTGTGACCATGGCTTCTGAGAACCTCTGAGTAGGCATAGTGGATGGCAGTTGAAGGATGGAACTGAACATGTGCGACCACCTCAGCCTGGTGGACAGAGAGCAAATAAACAGCAGATGATGCTACACAGATAGATTTTTACCGAAAAACTCATTGCTATACTAAACTTTTAATTACATGTTATTACAGACTTCAGAATGTAGACTATTTTTCAGAGGACAACCCTTTTAAATGCAGAAATCAATATATATATATATATATATATATATATATATATATATATATATTGTTAATCAAATTTTTTTAAATTTTTCCTCTTCTTTTTTAACATAGAGACAAACATTAGTAATATACCGTATAGACTTAAGACGTCTTTTTTTTCACCAGAAGCTCATACAGTAAGTTGAAAATCTGATCATCAGCAAACTGAGACAACGGCAATAAAACCTCCTTTTTAATAAGCTTAATACGTTGGCTTAATAGCTTCCCTTTTGCTCATCTAAATGCAGAGCTCTACCAGGTGTGAATGAATATTGTTATTAATTAAAGCTTTCTGCTGATACTCCACCGCCAGCTCTACCCTTCTCATATTTTACTGCTTTCTTCCCATTAAATATGCAGCCGAGCCGCCGTTAGACGAGGCAGATGCTTCCCCGGAAGAATAAAAGATCACTCCCAAGCAGGAGATGAATCTAGCGAGGGCAGAGGCGCTACTGTTGGGGTGGCATCAGGTGCATCGGGTCTGCATGGTTTAAAACAGGGATGCCCAACCTGCGGTCCTCCAGCTGTTTCAAAACTACAACTCTCAGCGTGCTCGGACGGCCTACATCAATCGGGGCATGTTGGGAGTTGTAGGGCCGCAGGTCCCTGCTTTGGAAAACCCAATTTCAAATGAATCTCTTAGGTGTCATGCACACGACCGCAGTTTGATTCCGCATTTTTTTGCGGGTCAGATGCGGACCCATTCACTTCTCTGTTCTTTTCATCTGCACATCCATTCCGCCAAATTATAGAACCTGTCATGGCCTTTTCTTGTGCGCATTACGGACAAGGATAGGACTCTTCTATTAGGGGCAGCTGTTCCCTCACGCAAAATGCGTAATTCACGCGGTTGGTATCTGTTCTTTGTTGATCTGCAATTTCGGACGTGTGCGTGAGGCCTTAACCAGAGTGCCTACAAAGAGTGTCTCTCTCTGGAGGACTTGCCATATCCAACCTTTACACAAAAAATTCACATTTTAATGAGAACTGTGTAATGCTTCATGTCACCAGTGGAGGCTCTGTAGGGGAATTAAGCATTTGGTTCTGGCATTACAATGAGGGTGAAGGGGCCACAGCGCTGCCTCCTTTACCCAGTTTCATCTTGCACAGCAGTGCTGCCCACTACTGGCCATGCTGGGAACTGCATCACAGCCCCATTCAAGTCCAGGATGGACTGTTCCACCAGATAAGAGGAGCATGGATCCAGGCCTTGACATGATAATGGGTCTCAACCACAACAGGGCCCAGTAAAAGAAAAGGGGAGGAGAGGTAGGCAGAGTAGGCAGCTGCCTACAGTGCTATTAAAAAGAGGCTTCTATCTCTCTCTACCCCACCTGCCTCTCATGTCTGCTCTATATAGACAGGACAGATAAAACATTAAAGGGTTCTCCCATGATTGATGTAAAAAATGATAATCAGACATCATATAGTACATGACAATCTCTTTCTAACAAAGCTAGAACCAGCCCTGTACCTCACATGGATCCAGAGATCTCCACATTCATTGCTCCAATTGTTCCGAAAGATTACAGTATGAGTGTTCTCTTTGGCTACTGTATAGCATTATTATTTGAGCACTGATTTATTAATACTGTATTTGTTCACTGTCTGGCTGTATTCTTTGGGTACTACATTGTAATTTAGTTGGTGCACTATATGGGGGTATTCTTTGACCGCTACATTATAGAATTCAGTTGTGTGCTGTATGGTGGTATTCTTGGATGCTATATTGTAATTCAGTTGGTGTACTGTGTGGCGGTATTCTTTGGATACTTCCTTGTTATGCAGTTGGTGCACTGTAATTCAGTTGTGCGCTGTATGGAGGTATTCTTTAAATACTATATTGTAATTCAGGTGGTGTAATGACTGGCGGTATTCTTTGGATACTACATTGTAATTTAGTTAGTGCACTGTAGGGGGTATTCTTTAGATACTATATTACAATTCAGTTGGTTCACTGTATGAAGGTATTCTTTGGATACTGCACTGTTATTCAGTTGGTGCACTGTATGTCCGTATTCTTTAGATACTATATTATAAGTCAGTTGGTGCACTGTATGGAGGTATTGTTTGGATACTACATTGTGAAACAGTTGGTGTAGTGTCTGGCAGTATTCTTTGGCCACCACATTGTAATTCAGCTGGTGCACTATATGGCGGTATTCTTTGGCCACTACATTGTAATTCAGTTGGTGCACTATATGATGGTATTCTTTGAATACTGTATAGTAAATCAGATGATGCATTGCATGGCAGTATTCTTTGGATATTACATTGTGAATCAGTTGGTGTAGTGTGTGGCGGTATTCTTTTGGCCACTACATTGTAATTCAGTTGGTGCACTATATGGTGGTATTCTTTGGATACGACATTGTAATTCAGTTGGTGCACTATATGGCGGTATTCTTAGGATACTACATTGCAATTCAGTTGATGCACTCAATGGCGGTATTCTTTGAATACTACATTGTAATTCAGTTGGTGCAGTGTATGAAGGTATTCTTTGGATACTGCATTGTTATTCAGTTTGTGCACTGTGTGGCAGTATTTTTTGCCACTAAAGTGTAAATCAGTTGGTGCACTGTATGGCGGTATTTTTTTGGCTACTGCATTGTAATTATTGCTTCTTGTTACCTTTTCACATATTGTAAGACGTTTTTGTACTATTTACCCTTTTCCTCCTTCCTGATGACGTGGATATACAATATGTTTTGCCGACGGGCTTCTCCAGGTCTCGATCCCATCCAGTCTGCGAACGGATATAAGTTTGATGGCTATTATCATATTAAGATCCTTACAATCACATTTTTAATTAGAGAATGGATGGGGATTTCTGCATCAACAGAGATAAAGGTTTATGTTATTAAAGGAGGGGCCGTGGAGCGTCTGAGCGGAGGCCTCCCACAAACCTGCTAATTACACAGTCCACTTAATGGTTCTTTGTGGGAGACTCGGAGAAACTTAATTACTAAAGTTTAATGGCCCAGTCCGTGCATATTGATAGATTCAGGTGGATGTGCTTCTCATCCCTTTACATGTCTTACGTTCGTCTATTACCGGGTCTCGATCATCAAAATACAGGTTTTTTATGTTTTTGTAAAAAATTATTTTAGAATAGTTAAATCAGTCATTTATAAAATAAAGACAGAAATCGGATACGTGCTATAGGAGCTGTGTCCTGAAGACAATAATAAGGCATGTGGACATCTCAGATAGGATCCAGAGTCCACTCCATAATAGCAGCCCCTGCCCTGGCGGATTCGAGATGTCCATGTATGAGAACATTTCCTGGGCCGTGACCAATGCGTGGAAAATATTTGACTGGTCCTTTTACCCGGTAAAATCTGAAAAATGTCCGCTCAGCCAATCACTGGCAGCAGGGGTGCACCACCAATGAGGCCAGGTGAGGCGATTGCCTCATGCGACAAGACCTAGAGACAAGTGGGGGCAGTGGCAGCGCTGTGCGAATATCTCTCTATATTGAACTGTATCACAGTATGTCTTAACCTGTAGGACTGGAGGGCTTGGGCGCCATGTCAATTTTTGACTCAGGCAGCAGAAAGGCTAGGTTTACCTCTGACTGGCAGCAGAAGTCACCCACCTCAGCCACTGATTGGCTGAGAGGGCATTTCCAGCCACTTCCTGTGTGTAGGTCTGAACAGGAAGTAGAGAGGAGCAGAGACTGGAGCCCCATCGATACAGTAGCAGCAATGATTGGTCATGTGAATAATGTTTTTTTTTTTTTTTTAACCCATTCTGGTCCTTAAACAAATCCCCTTTGGAGGGCTAAAGAATACAAATGTACCCAAAAATGGTTAAAAAGCACGTCAGCAGGTCAACCCTAATAAACTAGGCAGTCTGGTAGGGTTGGTGCTACGATTAAAATGTCTTGTGAAAATCGGTTGAAGTGTTCCTGAGAATATACATTTTTATTCTTCATGTGACAGTGCAGTGAGCCTTGGAGGAGTGGGTGCAGAGGGTGGGAGTGGTAGTGGCTGTGATGAGATGTGTCACGGTGTACTCCCTCGGGCCGTTGGTCCCTGGGGATCTGTGCAAGTGTCCACTGTAAGGTTCAGACTTGAACTTTATCTGGCCTGGTAGGGATTTGGGTGATGGGTGTCTGAGTCATAGACCCTCACCTTGCAGCAGTTTCCATAAAGCAGTGTTTTGCTCTGCTGTCTGGTATTTCAGATGGTTTCTTTAAACTGAATTGTGTTGATCTTTCTGGAGAATCATATATCATTACAAGGGTGTGCTTCCTCTCTCTATCAAGACAGCAATCCCCCTCCTGGCAGAAAGCAGGACCAGCCCACATCTACTAAGAGGGAAGGAACAGGGTGGTTAGCCCTGTTCCTGCCAACCATTCCTCCTCTGCTAGAACATACGGCCAAAAATTAAATACATAACGATATAAAACTTAACTATATACAATACCTTTGCAGATACTCCCAGGTCTGGGGTACTGCAAAGGCTTCACTGCATTGAGGGGTGGGGCTTAGCCCCATTGGTGTACCTCAGCTTTCCAGTGCTGGCCACATCCCTCGGTGCACTGAAGTCCTCTTCTACATATAGAATAAAAGGCTCAGACACGCCAAAGCCAGTTTTCATAAGACAGATATAATTTTAATCAGCATGATCAACCCAACTAGGGAGCGTGTCTGGTTTAATAGAGTTGATTCTGCTGACAGGTGCTCTTTAACCTCTTTCTTACCGCCACACGACTATGAACATTGTGGCATAAGCTTTTTTATCTGTAACCCGACATATAAAAGCTTCAAGTTACGTTACCGTGGCACTGCAGATTTTTGTGACCGTCATTAGACAGCTGTGGTCACAGTAAGTATCCTGGAGACCAGCCAAAGTGGTCTCCTTGCATGGCATCGCTGTCACAGGGTGATACAGCCATCCATCACAATGTAAAGTGTAAAAGCCAAAAGGGATGCACTGTTCTTGATGTGAAAGCACCCCTTCTGCTGGCTGTAAAATTCACTGTGAGCCTGCAGACTCTGTGCAGTCTACCTATCAGGGAACAAAATTAATTCACTTTTTATTGAAAAATAATACAATAAAAATTAAATAAATAATGAAAACATTAAAATGTGAAATAAAGAAAATAAAAAGTTATAGCTATAGATGTTAGTTTTAGGAATAGTATAGAGGACTTTGTGTGTAAAAGTTTTTCTTTCCTTTTTCTTTCATAACAAAAATAAAAAATATAAGTATTTGTTTTAGCTTTAGTTAGTGCAGGTTTGTGCAAAAATATAGAAAAATAAAACACACATTTTTTTGTTTATAAAAAAATGTAAAAAAAAAAATCCAAAAGAAAAAAAAGAAAGAAAATAAAAAAGTTTTAGCTATAGGTATTATGGTAGTTTTAGGAATAGTATAAAGGACTTTGTGTGTTAAAAGTTTTTTTTTTCCTTTTTCTTTCATAACAAAAATAAAAAATATAGGTATTTGTTTTAGCTATGTACTAACTATATTAAGTACAGGGGTGAAGGTTTGTACATAAAATATAAAAAAATATATCACAAGTAGAGATGAGCGAACGTGCTCGAAACGAGCACTGTACCGCTCGGCTCCCCTGCGCTCGGGGACGGAAGCGGCTGCCTGCGCTCGCATGGGAGCCGAGCGGTACAGTGCTTGTTTCGAGCACGTTCGCTCATCTCTAATCACAAGTATATATTTTTTTTGGTTTATAATTTTTTTTTTAATAAAAAGCCAAAAGCTTAAAATCTCCAAATTTCCCAAAGATGAATACCTTAGGGCTCAAAATAAAAATAAAAGTCACTTTGAAGGAGTTTCTAATGTTTTGGCGTTGTATAACATCTGTACTGGCAGTGCAGCGCCATAGAACCATAGAAAAATAGGCCACCAAAATCCAAAAGGTGCCTCAGTCCTTTGAAATCCTGCAGCGGGCCCAGCCATAGCGTCCATTTTCACGGTACAAACATACACTACGTTTTGTCTTGAAATCTTTTGTAACAGAAAAAAATTGACAAGAAAGGAAATATACGGTATTATTTTTGTCAGAATTTTCACAGTTTTTTTTATATATTATTATTATTTTATAATATTATATCTGCCATCTAATAGCGTAAAAGAAAGGCCTAAGTTATCCCGTGAAAAATAATATCAAATACATGTAGGCTGGCTCAGTAATGTATTTATTTGCAGTTAGATAGGCCCATTGCTAAAACTGAAAAATTGGCCTGGTAAGGAAGGGGAGAGGGGAAACACTCTGGTAATGAAGCGGTTAAATGACAATGATTAAAAATATTTTGAACTGTAGTGCGATAAAAAAAAGTGTACTGAAGAACCATAGTAGGCGGCTCCTTTAAGGGTTAACTGCTGTTTAATGGTATGAGATCCCTTTGTTCCTTCGCAGCCCGGGCAGATATTTAAGGCTTTCTGTAATCGCGATATTCTTTCCTGGAGAAGTCTCAGGTAGCGAAACTTGGAATTGCACAACCGGCTCCTTATGTCACTTTTAATTTATTGAGATGTGAGCATCATTCTGGCCTGAAGCTGCCTGTCTTCAAGAAGACCTGCTATGTCAGATACATGTCCTTGAAGACATCAGGTAAGGATAGAGAAACAAATGTTTTCTTTTCTTCCCTCCCGGAATATTTTAAGCTAAATAATAAATCAAATTGTACGAAGTGTAACTCGCCGAGAATAGTTATTTCTTATCATTTTTTTATGTGTCTTTGAGAATAAAATTGAGTTTGAAGGCCGGGCCCGGATTTCTACCAAAGTTGTATTAAACTGTGTCAAATTTCCTAATCTTGAAGGGCGGACTGCGAACTTAAAGTGGCCTTGGAAAAAAAAAAAAAACTAAAAGTGGCCCAATGTTGGTGGGTCCAGTTTTACAGAAGATGGGCATCAGAAGAAGTAGGCGGGGCAAGCAATATCATAGTGCAGCATAAAAACAGCCCAGTAGAACAAAATACCTCTGTAAGAAACTTACCTGTCCGGTCTCCAACGGCGATATAGTATAGAATTCAGAAGGGCACCTGTGCCCACCTGTCAGGTGCATAGGTACCTGATGCTTCTAGTCTTAATTAATACCTGGAGTACCAAATCATCATGTACCCAGCAGGTGTCCATGAGGAGGGGTCAGGGGGACCACCACCACCTCCCTGGGCATTGGCCCACCGGGAAATTTCCCTGTAGGGTCTATGGCCAATACACTCCCGCTAATCTTCATTCTTATTCTTGAGTTGTCTCCTCAAGGTAGTCTCTTTCTGTGTGGCCTATTACTTTGTGGGTAGAAGTCTCAAAATAATAGTGCTAAAAATATCTGAATAATACCGCCATATAATATTACCAATAATAGTGCTTCTATCGCTGAAACAGAAATTGCAGTGTCCCATTAATAGTGGCTACTAAATCACCGCAGTTCCATTACTGCCTCTGTGGCCACCCTCACAGATCAGTGCCACCTTAAGGGTGGTCATAGACATTAAAGGGGTTATCCCTTCTTGGACAATGGGGGCATATCGCTAGGATATGTCCCCATTGTCTTATAGGTGCGGGTCCCACCGCTGGGACCCACACCTATATCAAGAACGAAGCGGGGGAGCTCTGAACCTGGAGGACCCTGGGTTTCCCGGGGTCCGACCACCACCAGGCACAGCTCCCCGCTTCGCTCATAAAAAAGAATGGGAGTGCACCGCGCAAGTGCGGCCCGGCTCCCATTCATTTCTATGGAGCCGACGGAGACACGCACCTATGAGACAATGCAGGCATATCCTAGCGATATGCCCCCATTGTCCATGATGGGATAACCCCTTTAATGTTAGCCAAACCCATCGATTTCAGCAGGACCAGCCGACCATCTAACATACATGATGGTCTTCATTTATGACAGGGGAAAGAATGGTAAGATATTTTAAATTTCAAATTTCATGCCCCATCCACATTCTCAAGGAGATAAGCCCCTCTTAATTCCCTCTCAGAACATACTGTGTTAATGCTTGGCCAAGCTGGGCATGCATGTATATCTGAAGTGGCTACCATCTTGAGCAAACCAACCCTTGTAAATATCTCTAACTGAGTCAACCCCATCGTCTCCCCAGTAACAGAGACTACTAAATCAATGTCACCTCGAAAAGGACAGCCCTATTAGTGTATATAGAGTCTACCCCATCAATATCCTCGTAACAGGGGGTTGCACCAGTGCCCCATCTGTGCCTCATCATAGAGCCTGATGTATCAGTGGCCTTTGAAAGGGGTTATGCCATGATGTAAAAAATGAAAATCAGATATCATATAGTGCATGACAATCTCAACAAAGCTGGAATCAACCCTGTACCTCACATGGATCCAGAGATCTCCCCATTCATTGCTACAATTGGTCTTTTAGATTCTCTTTAAGCTGGCAGCTCAGGGGGTGTGTCCTTTCTCAGGGGGTGTGTTCTTACAGCTGTAGCTCTTTCCCTGTTACTGTCGCAGCTTCTAACAGAAGATATGATTGGTGACAGTTCAAGATTTTAACTGCATGGGACCACCTCAGTGAGATGGATAAGAAATAAGGAAAAGAACAAACAGCAGATGGCGCTATACAGATACATTTTATTGAATAACTCCCTGGCTATACTAAATGTTTAATTATGCACAATTACAAAAGTATTCAGATTGAATTTGGTGCTGGTTTGAAAAATGTAGAATGTGTTTCATGGCACAACCCCTTTAACTGAGCTAACCACACCTATGACAACACCACCCCCTCATTGCTCCCATTACAAAGTCAGCCAAATGCTACTATGGGTGTTTACTGCCTGAGTGATCCAATCCATTGAACAGATTTCCATCAAACAGTGATGATCTCTTTAGGACCACATATGTATTGATCAAAAAATAATTTAGAAATTTCTACTTTTGGCACTGGATTTAAAGGTTTTGGAATTATTATTATTATTATTATTATTATTATTATTATTATTATTTTTATTACATATATCTTTACCAAAGAGATTTGCAATTTTTTTTTCTACTACTTGGTTTGTCAAGCTTTCATGTAAGGGTTTGACCACCTTCCATACTACGCGGCCATTAATAATTTAGACCACCTATGTGGTCTTCATTAGTTAAAGTTTAACTGTCATATATTTATTTTTTTTTTATTTGCTAGTTTATTTGAGCTAGGCATGTATACATGAGATAGTCTGTCAATGATTGTCAAAAGATCTGTAATTACCTTATAATAACAGCTTTCAATAATGCCCCTGTCCCTTAACACTGGTCCCTTTAATGACCGTTGCTAGGGCTTTTCTGTCTTCCCTTTATTGTAAACAGAAGACAGAGGGGTGGTCCTTCACACTGCATGCCTGAACTAGGCTTCAGAGTGAGGAGGCGTGTCTCTCAGTAATACAATCTGATTGGCTGGCAGGAAGGTGAGGCTAAAGCAAGTGTGTATGCGAAGTGAGGGAAGGCAGTTTTGGCCTCAGAGAACTGGCAGAGGAGCCATCTTGAGAAAATCCTCATATTGTAGGGTTAAAACAGCCGTAACAAAGGGAAAAACTCAAGGACAGTGGTATGTGAAGAAACTAAAGATTGCTTTATGCATAATGCTGCAGCAGCAGTAACATATGCTAAAGTTGATTTTTTATGAAAACATGGTGGTTACACTTTAAATATCAGGCAGCTGTGGCCTAATTGGCCAAGCAGTTTTCGACCACAGCTGGCCGCGGCCTGACTGGATTACAACCGTCTAGTCATACGCTAATGCAATACAATGCAGGCTGCTTGATCCTGTTCTGTGCTAAATCCGTCAGACAGCTCGTCTCTCTGTGACCTCTCCTGAAAATAATCTAAGGTCAAATCTAGTGTTGAGCGAGCATGCTCAGCCGAACTCGCTGTACCGAGTGTACTCGAGCGCAATGCTTGTCCCCTAGACGGATCCGTCATAACCCCAATGCAAGTCAATGGGGACGGATCCGTTTGGTTTGACACAATAGTAAACGGGTCCGTCCTCCATTGACTTTCAATGGAGATCATGACGGATCCGTCACCTATTGCTTTTTTTTTTTCATTGAAGAATTCAAGGTGTAATTTTTTTCATTCACCAGCAGAGGGTGCAATGTAATGAAGAGGCTCCACTGCTGAGGAGACGAATCCTGAGGAGGAGGAGGTAAGTGGTCTGTGTTTATTTGTTTTTTTGTTTGTTTGTTTTCTATTTTTCAGGATCGTGAATGCTGAGGACTACTTTGGATTCATGGATTACGTCAGACTAGCTTTTTTATTTTTTAAATAAAACGGTCAAACAGGGGTCTGGGAGAGTATTTATTTCAATAAAATATTTTATAAGTGTGTGTGTGTTTTTTTACAACATTTCAGTTTTAGTAATCACGGCTATCTACAGACAGCCCTGATTACTAATACTGGGCTTAGTGCTTGCCGGTATGGCAGGCCAGCACTAACCCCAACATCTATTACCGTGGCACCCACCGCCACCAGGGGTGTCGGGAAGAGCCGGGTACCCGCAGGACCGGACCTTCTAAGTTGAGGGTCCGGTTCCGGGGCGGCTGCAGGCTGGTAACATTAGGCTGGGAAGGGCCAATAACCGTGTCCCTTCCCACCCTGGTAGTGCCAGGCTGCTGCTGCTGGTTGTATCTGGCTGGAGAAGGATTTTTGAAAAAAAAGCATGGAGTTCCCCCTTTTTTCCTTCTCCAGTCTCTGTGTATTTGTCCGTTTTTTTTTTTTTATTTTGAACACTTGTGTAAACCAGGCACCAGGCTTGGAAGAGCGGGGGGTGCCTGGTTTACTCCCATAGACTTCAATTATGCTCAGGTGCTCGGCACCCTTGAGTGCTCGGCCAGAGCACCCGAGCGTACGAGCACCGCGGTGCTCGATCATCACTAGTCAAATCCTATTTGTCCTATTCATTTCATTTTTACACTTGAGTTTAGATCATCCTTTAGGATAGCTGAGAGAGGGGCTTCCCTTTATTACATGCAAGCTCTACAAACCAAAGAATGGAACATTTTGACTGAAAAAAAATTGCATGTCTCTTTCATTTGTGAAAATACTAATAATGCACTGAATTTTAGAATAATTAGCATTTCATCTGAATCCAAATTTTTGGTGATTCAATTTAGGCAAATTTTGAGAAAGAAAAATAATTCTTAAATTTTATTTTTAACATGAGAAGCAAGAGAAAAAATCCTAGGAGACCTCATTGTGTTAACCACAAATTTTCAGGCCAATTTGAGAAATTTTGATTCAGTAGAATCGCTTCAGGCATGAAATGAATTGGTCAACTGATTCAGCCTAATCAAACCCAAATTGAATTTTGAGCTATTCACTATACAGTGGTCCCTCAAGTTACAATATTAATTGGTTCCAGGACGACCATTGTATGTTAAAACCATTGTAACCCGAGTAATCGGTTCCAAAGCCCCAAAATGTCATCCAAGATAAAAGTAATGAAGATTTAAGAAAAATAAGCAGATAACTAAGATTAAACAAGTCCTTACATATAACAGTCAGGAATAGCTGATAACTAGTAACTAATCCAGATATTTTACCAGAGAAGTGGCCTTGATTGGTTGGATCTGGGTCTGAGACATTGTATGTTGAGTCTGGTTTCAACTTACGAGGGTCAGAAAAGACCATTGTATGTTGAAATTATTGTATCCTGAAGCCATTCTATCTTGAGGGATCACTGTATAGTGACAATTATGGGCATCTTCATGTTGATAAAAGTGATAATATGGCACTGATCTGCCCATAGTCGGGGCATTTGGTCATGTAGCATAGAAAGGGGTTTCCAGGAAAATGTACTGATGGCCTATTCTCAGGATAACCATCAATGTAGGATAGATGGAGATCCGTATGGGACTGGATGCAGGGTACAGATTTATGTAGGGATGTGCCGCTAGATGTGGGTAAACACTGAAGGACCCCCACAGATTGCACATTGATGTTATGTTTTAAAGGGGTATTCCAGTTAGAACTAGAGATGAGCGAGCACTAAAATGCTCAGGTGCTCGTTATTCAAGACGAACTTTTCCCGATGCTCGGGTGCTCGTTTCGAGTAACGAACCCCATTGAAGTCAATGGGAGACTCGAGCATTTTTTGCAGGGGACCAAGGCTCTGCCTAGGGAAGGCTGGGTGAAAACCTGGAAACATCAGAAAATGATGGAAACACCACGGAAATGGACAGGAAACAGCAGGGGCAGCATGCATGGATGCCTCTGAGGCTGCCTAATCCCACCATTACCCCAAATTCTCCTGCAACAGCCTGGTGGTTACCCTCATGGCAATTGTGCTCATCCAGACTAAGAAAGGCGAGGCACATGCCCATCACATGTTAGGGAAGCACCCAACTAGGTGCAACGAAGGTCCATCACCCATGCCCATGCTGGCACTGCTCTCCTATCTCCAGCCACACGATATAGGCATAAGCCTGACACAGCATGGCGGTGACACCAACAAGTGACCAAGTTAGATGAGGTAGCAGGTGAGCCACCCAAAAATTTAGCCTGACGCAGCATGGCGGTGACAACAGAGTGACCGATTTAGACTGAGGTAGCAGGAGGTGAAGCACGGAAGGTAATTCGAAGGAGGAGGAGGGGTTGAAGGAAGAGGCATAGTAAGTCTGAGAAACCGTGACCGAGGTAGGCCCCGCAATCCACCAAGTGGGCAGTACATGAGCGGCCCCAGGGTCAGACTAGGTCAGAGTGACCGAGCTACACGACGGTAGCAGGTAGAGCACATAAAATTTTTTGCGTGGCCCTGTATGTGGACGTTGAGGGCCTGGAGGCTGTCTCCTTGAGAAATGCTCAGGGTGGCCGAACGCCGGGCACGACGGCGGACCCTTTTCGGATTATCGATTGTCGAAATGTTGGCTTACATCAAGTTTAGTATCTGTTCTCATCAGTTGCTGTGGCTGTTGGTGGTAAAGTGGTGAGCATAGCTGATTCCCAAGCAATTGACCCGGGTTTGATCCCCATCTATCGCATTATGTGGCCCTGTGGAAAAATTGATTGGAGAGAGGGCCTGTATGTGGTCCTCCGGAAAAATTATTTAGAGAGAAAAAAGATGTATTTTTAAAAGTGACATTCAGTATAGATCAGTTAAAGAGAAAGAAAGGATTTTATGAAATGGATTTGTATCACTGAGAGCAAAAGAATGTATTTTTTTACGTGACGTGCAGTATAGATCACTTGGAGATAAAAAGGGGAATGTGCAGACTTGGGCTGCTATAGTGCAAACCACTATGGTGGTGACAACAGAGTGAGCGAGTGACACTGCGGGAGCAGGCGAACCACATAAACATTTTTCGTGGCCCTGCATGGCGGCGGTGACAACAGAGTGACTGAGTTAGTATGCGGTAGCTGGTGAAGCACCCAAAAATTTAGCCTGACACAGCATGGCGGTTACACCACCAATGACTTTGTCCGACTGAGAATGCAGTGAAATGGCTTTTGTTGAGCCTTCAAAAAATTTTTTCTTTTCGGAGTAAATAAAGTCAACTCTCAGCAAAAAAATTTTTTTTTTAAATGTCGGTACTTGCGCCTCCTGAAAAATTGTTTTGGATTGTCTGTTTGACGCTCCTGAAATATTGTTTTACAGTGTCTGTAGTTGACACAGCGGAAAAATTGTTTGGAGAGAGGGCCTGTAGGTGGCCCTCCGGAAAAATTGTTTAGAGAGAGGGCCTGTAGGTGGACCTCAGGAAAAATTGTTTGGAGAGAGGGCCTGTAGGGGGCCCTCCGGAAAAATTGTTTAGAGAGAGGGCCTGTAGGTGGACCTCAGGAAAAATTGTTTGGAGAGAGGGCCTGTAGGTGGACCTCCGGAAAAATTGTTTGGAGAGAGGGTCTGTAGGTGGACCTCCAGAAAAATTGTCGTAAAAGAGTGCCAGTTGGCCCTCTAAAAAATTGCGTTTTGGATCAGCGTTAGGCAAAGACGACAAGGAGGAGGAGGAGTAGGAGGAGTAGACAAGAGGAATTGGATACATAAGTTATGTTAATCTTTAGCTGTTTTCCCCCTGAGGAGATTTGAATTCCGGTGAAATCCAGGCTTTGTTCGTTTTAAGAAGTGTCAGCCTGTCAGCGCTGTCAGCGCTGTCAGTTGACAGGCGTGTACGTTTATCGGTGATGATGCCACCAGCTGCACTGAATACCCGCTCTGACAACACGCTAGCGGCAGGGCAGGCCAGCATCTCCAAGGCGTACAGCGCCAGTTCAGGTCACGTGTCCAGCTTTGAAACCCAGTAGTTGTATGGAGCAGAGTGATCGGTCCAGACGTTGGTATGGTCAGCTAGGTACTCCCTCACCATCTTTCTGTAAAGCTCACCCCTACTCTGCCGAGACTGGGGACAGGTGACAGTGTCTTGCTGGGGTGACATAAAACTGGCAAAGGCCTTGTAGAGCGTTCCCCTGCCAGTGCTGGACAAGCTGCCTGCTCGCCTCCTCTCCCCCGCTACTTGGCCCACAGAAGCACGCCCTCTGCCACTAGCGGTGTCAGATGGGAAGGATTGTTTCAGCTTGTGCACCAGGGCCTGTTGATATTGATTCACTCTCATACTCCTTTCCACTACAGGGATGAGAGTGGAAAGGTTCTGCTTGTACCGTGGGTCCAGGAGAGTGAACACCCCGTAATCGGTGTTTGAAAAAATTCTTCTAACGCGAAGGTCACGGGATAGGCAGCCTAACATGAAGTCTGCCATGTGCGCCAGAATCCCAACACGCAAGAATTCCCTCTCCTCACTGGCCTGACTCTCCATTTCCTCCTCCTCCTCCTCTTCAGCCCATACACGCTCAAGAGTTAAGAAGGACTGAGCATTGGTACCCTCTTCTGTCTCGCCGACATTCTCCTCCTCTTCCTCCTCATCCTCACCCCCCTCCTCCGATACGCGCTGAGAAACAGACAGGAGGGTGCTCTGGCTATCAAGCGACGTATCTTCCTCCACCGTCTCTTGTGACAAGCGCAAAGCTTCCGACTTCATGCTGAGCAGTGAATTTTTCAACTGGCAAAGCAGCGGGATGGTGAGGATGATAATGGCGGCATCGCCGCTGACCATCTGTGTTGACTCCTCAAAGTTGCTCAACACCTGGCAGATATCAGACATCCACGTCCACTCCTCATTGTAGACTTGAGGAATCTGACTGACCTGACTACCAGTTCTGGTGGAAGTTGACATCTGGCAGTCTACAATCGCTCTGCGCTGCTGGTAAACTCTGGATAACATGTTTAATGTCGAATTCCATCTTGTGGGCACAACGCACAACAGTCGGTGAGTGAGCAGTTGTAGGCGGAGCTGCGCTGCCCTGAGAGTGGCAGCATCTGTGGTCGACTTGCAGAAATGCGCACAGATGCGGCGCACCCTGGTAAGCAAATCAGACAGATTGGGGTATGTCTTGAGGAACCGCTAAACTATGAGATTGAACACGTGGGCCAGGCATGGCACATGTGTCAGTCTGCCAAGTTGCAGAGCCGCCACCAAGTTACGCCCGTTGTCACACACAACCATGCCTGGCTTGAGGTTCAGCGGTGCCAGCCACAGATCGGTCTGCGCCGTGATGCCCTGTAACAGCTCTTGGGCGGTGTGCCTTTTGTCACCTAAGCTCAGCAGTTTGAGCACCGCCTGCTGGGGCTTAGCCACGGCACTGCTGCTGCGCCTAGAGCTATCGACTGAAGGCACCGTGCCCACGGATGGTAATTCGGAGGAGGAGGTGGAGGAGGAGGAGGGGTCGGAGGAGGCATAGTACGTCTGAGAGACCGTGATCGAGGTAGGCCCCGCAATCCTCGGTGTGGGCAGTACATGAGCGGCCCCAGGGTCAGACTCGGTCCCAGCCTCCACCAAGTTAACCCAATGTGCCGTCAGTGATATATAGTGTCCCTGCCCGACAGCACTTGTCCACGTGTCCGTGGTTAGGTGGACCTTCTCAGAAACAGCGTTGGTCAGCGCACGGATGATGTTCTGTGACACGTGCTGGTGTAGGGCTGGGACGGCACATTGGGAAAAATAGTGGCGGCTGGGGACCGAATACCGAGGGGCAGCCACCGCCATGAGGTTGCAAAAGGCCTCGGTCTCTACCAGCCTATAGGGCAGCATCTCCAGGCTCAGCAATTTGGAGATGTGGACGTTGAGGGCTTGGGCATGTGGGTGGGTGGAACTGTACTTCCTCTTGCGCTCCAGCGTCTGCTGTAAAGACAGCTGAACGCTGCGCAGGGACACATTGGTGGACGCTGTGGAGGCAAAGGTGTGGTTTTCCAGCAGGAGGCGCTCGTGCCGGGGTCCTGGGCAGGGGGTTGACTAGCAGAGGCAGCGAGTGACACAGGGGAAGGAGCAGTGGTGGGACCCGCAGGAGGTGAACGGCCTTGGTTCCATTGAGTGTGGTGTTTAGCACTCATATGCCTGTGCATGCTGGTGGTGGTTAGGCTAGTAGTGGTGGCACCCCTGCTTATCCTGGTGTGGCACAGGTTGCACACCACAGTACGTCGGTCATCCTCAATTTCTTTAAAGAACCTCCAGACTTGCGAACATCTAGGCCTCGCCACGGGAGCTTCACTACGTGAAACAGTTGCTGCTGATGCAGCAGCTCTGGCCCTGCTTCTCCCTCTGGCCACACCACTGCCTCTTCCAACCTGTTCTGGTGCAGCACTCGCCTCCGCCTCAGAAGCACTGTCTTCACTCGGCTTATCAACCCAGCTTGGGTCAGTCACCTCGTCATCCTCCAATTCCTCAGTCTGCTCCCCCCTTGGACTTCCTGCCCTGACAACAACTTCACCACTGTCTGACAACCGTGTCTCCTCATCGTCCGACACCTCTTTACACACTTCTTCCACTAAGTCAACAATGTCATCACCCACAGACTGAGACAGTTGGAAAACTTGGGCATCAGGAAAGAGGTCAGCAGCAACCTGAGAAGTGGTTTGTGACTCTGGGAAGGGTCCAGAAAACAGTTCCTCAGAGTATGCCGGATCGCATTCCAAATTTTCCTGGAAGGGGGCAGACTGGGGGGAAGGAGGTTGAGGTGGAGGAACCAGAGGAGTGCTCCCTTGGGTAACGTGGGTGGACTGCGTGGAAGACTGACTGGTGGACAAATTACTTGAAGCATTGTCCGCAATCCACGACATCACCTGTTTGCACTGTTGTGGTTTCAATAGTGCTCTACCACGTGTCCCTGTAAGTTGAGACATGAAGCTAGGGAGTGTAGCTCTGCGGCGTTCCCCTGCTCCCTCATCAGCAGGTACTGTCTCACCCTGCCCAGGACCACGACCTCTGCCCCCTGCAGTAATTGAATGCCCACGCCCTCGTCCTCGACCCTTAGCCCCGGGGTTCAACATTTTCTGTATATAAGTGTATTATATATACCAAAAAATAAAATGGGCCTGCTGTACTGAAACCCACAAACTTGTTCAATCTGAACAAGTTAATATATAGGTGGATAAGTTAGAGCAAAATTACGTATTTTATTACGTACCGTGCAGTATGGAGCAATTACACTGAAACTATTAGATTAGGCAGACTTGGTCTGCTTAAGTGCAACCCAGACAAATGTCGCACAGAGATTTTTCTAATGTAGCTGTATCAGTGAGAGCAAAAGACCGTATTTTATTACGTGACGTACAGTATGGGTCACCTGGACAGAAAATACGGGTTGTGGTTTGTGGTGACTGGCCAGCTGACCTGTGACACACAGAATGGTTTCACACAGCTGTATGAAATGGATTTGTATCACTGAGATTAAAAAAAAAAAAACACAATTTATTTTTTTGTGTTCTTTTTTTTTTACGTGACGTGCAGAATATATCAGAGAGCAAACTCAGCCCCTGCTGACTGTGGCTATTTTTACTGCAACCCAGACAAATGTCGCACAGAGATTTTTCTAATGTAGCTGTATCAGTGAGAGCAAAAGACCATATTTGATTACGTGACGTACAGTATGGGTCACGTGGACAGAAAATACGGATTGTGGTTTGTGGTGACTGGACAGCTGAACTGTGACACACAGAATGGTTCCACACTGCTGCAATATGGCGGTAGCTGCACTACTACTTTTAGAATCACTCCTGCCTAACACAAATCTAGTAGAACACCCTAACACTCTCCCTGTATCACACTGCCAGGGGCGTAGCTATAGGGGAAGCAGGGGAAGCGGCTGCTTTGGGGCCCAGACTCACAAGGGGCCCCCTCAGGAGGAATACTAAAAGATTTTATTGTCAGGGCCCCCTCAACAGTATTATACAATAACATTATATATAGTATATAGGTGTAGGAAACGGACGGAGCGGCTGCCGGGCCTCGTCTGAGAGAGCAGTTTTGACCAGCCACAGGAGTGGGGGATGCGTGAGTTGGGGGTTGCGAAGGGGGGTGGGGTCCCCATTCTAAAATTTGCTGTGGGGCCCGGTCAGTTGTAGTCACGCCACTGCACACTGCAGATCTGTCCCTAACGGCATCTAGGCAGCGACTGAGCCGAGCACCGCGGGCAGTCAGTAGTATATTCCAGGGTCACCTGATCAGGCCAGCCAACCCCTGCTATCGACATGTAAGGGCCCCACATGATGCTGGGTGTACCGCAGAGTCTCCTGGCTTGTGATTGGCTGAGTTTATAGCCGCCAAAAATTCAAAAGGTGGGAGATGCCATTTCCTCGAGCATGGCGAGATGCTCGTCCGAGCATCGAGCACTTACGAGTACCCTAATGCACGAACGAGCACCAAGCTCGGACGAGCATGCTCGCTCATCTCTAGTTAGAACCAGTTGTTCCCTATCCACTGGATAGAGTATAGCTATTACGTCAATGGAAGTCTAACCACTGGGACCTCCATCGATCATGAGAACAGGGGCCCCTGTTTCCCACCTGAATGCAAACGTTAGGTCGATCCACACTGTAGGTCCATTCAGGGAGATCGGAAGGGGTCCACATCTTCATGATCCATGGGAGTCCTTACAGGCTGACCCTTATAAATCTATCAGTTACCCAAACCTGTTGGGTAGGGGGTAGCGTGTTCTAATTGGAACACCCCTATAAATGTGCTGTCTGGGAGACTTTCTTAATGCTTATGACCAAACGCCCCCACTATTGGCAGGATAGACCATCAATGTAGTCCAGGAGTCAGCAAACTTCAGCACTCAAGCTGCACACTTGTACAGCTCTTCTTGTAACTCCAATAGAAGTGAATGGACTATTCTAGGAGTTGTAGTTTTAGTACAGCTGGAGTAACCGAGGTTGCTGATCCTGGTATAGTCAGTGGGGGTGGTACTGTGCCTGGTACTGCCATCAACTCCAGTAGGTGTGTCATGCTGATCATAGGACATCATAGGCCATTAATATGCTTTTCTGGAAAAAACCTTTAAAAGGTTTGTCTAGATTAGAAAGTAAATTTTTATTTCTTCTGTTGGGGAAGAATACACCATCCAGGATCTTAATTTCCTTCCGGAGTGGAGAATGGTTACAACGAGTGTTTCTCTCTCTGGAGGACCTGTTAGCTCATTAATTTGAATAGGAACTCTGTAATACTTCATTTCACCTGTAGGGGTGCTGCAGGGAAATCAAACACATATGACCAGACTCACAGATTACAATTGATCACTTGGGGTCTTGGGGTTACAGCAAGGGGTGTGGAATCACTGTGTCAACCAATAGATTTGACTTTGGGCTAAGCCTAAGGGCTTTATCCTGTCAGTCACCTGGTATTCACCCTTTAACCACTGTACAGGGATCTGGACTTCGCTGCAGGGGAGCCACCAGGCAACTACCTCCTGGTGTAGTTACTGTGTGATTGACAGCTGACTCATGGGGGTCAGAGACACCAGTGAGGGCACTGAGGGAGTCAGACAAACTCATAGTCAAGGACAGGCCGAGATCAGGGCTGGTGGAGTATGTGCTAAATGGTAAATGGTCCAAGATCACGGCAGGCAGTGAAGGGTCAATATGGAGGTCAGGCACAGGTCAGCCAGTAAAATCCAGAAAATGGGCAGAAAGTTGTAACATGGCAGACAAAAGAACAGACAACTTTGCAGGATGCTAGCACGCTAGAACACCTCTCGCTCAGGCACCCTCCTACAGGGAAAAGTACCCCAGGATTATCTGCTTGCCGGTTCGGCTCCTATTCCTGTACCCATAGGGTGTTACGTTCCCCCTCTAGCACTTAAAGGGGTTGTCCGAGTTATGACAAAAAAATATATAGCACTGTAAATCTGATGGGCAGCAATATATAACTAAGTTAAGCAAGTTTTAGGCAAAAAAAAATCCATATTTCCTCATTTCCCTGGTTCTCTTCTGGTCTTTGTTTACATGCAATAACAACAATCTCAGCCCCTCCCCCTTCTCCCCCCCTCTCTGCAAAGGGAATGAATACAAGTGCTGAGTGACATGTCTGCCTGCTGGAATACTCAGCAGCATGTTGTATGTGCAGGACTACAAGTCCCAGCTGTAGAATGACACTGCTGATACACACAGGAAATTCTCCCTACCTGTTCTTGTACAATACAATTCCTCTACAGCTCTTGTGCCCAGCATTTGTCTCCTCTCACTGCTGCAGCTGTTTGTTATAAAGCCTTGAGCCCTCAGTGTGTTCTGGCTGAAGGGGTTAATGTTTTATCTGAAGGAAACCAGGGAGAAAACAGATAGCAGGAGCCCGGCAAAGAAAGGGGGCGTGGCCAGTGACGTCTCGTGTACAGACTGTTATCTGAACTCTGAGGCTTGTAAACGAAACATCACAGAGCAGAGAGATAAGGTGACATCACAGGTCATGTGACCCTCAGTCAACTCTGAGAAACCAGCAGCTTTAGAAACACAAAGTATATGGGAAAGTTGTTATATCTGACAAGTTAGAAACATATAAAGAACAAAAAAATAACTCGGACAACCCCTTTAAAGGGCCAGCGCCCTAGAGCCACAAGAAGAGGCGTCGAACCGGCAAACCGGTCATAACCGGGTCTGTGCCCACCAGGAAGGGGAGAGTCTACACCGCCAGAATTGGTGAGTGAAACAGCGGTGGGTGTGGTCCATTGCTGTAACAGCAGTGAGGATGCTTTGTGATCTGATAATATCCAAGGGATTGTTGTAACAAGTAGAGATTGTGTGAAGTGGAAAACACCTTTAAAGGGGTTCTCCGGGATTTAAGAAAATGAAAATATACGTATAAATATTACTTTATTATAAATATATTCCCAAATAAGTTTGATTAGTTATAATGGCTCGTTTTGTCTGGGGAGCAATGATTAAGAGAAACAAAATGGCCACCGTCCTATTAGTGCACACAAAACCTGTCCTAATCACACAGGAGGACAGTTACTTCACAAAACTGAGGTAAAGAACTGCCCCATCATCCTCTCTGCTCTGCTTGTCAGGAGTTATGATCCTGAATAATTAATCATTTAATATGATATTTAGCTGAATCTTTGTGGGAATGGAGTCCATGAGGAGACATGAAGTACAGAGAGGATGAACAGGACAGACTGTGGTAATGGAGACTGCATACAAGTGCTGCTTATTAGCCACATCTACTTATGGACTGCACTCCTACAAAGATTCAGCTGAAGATCTTATCATCTGTATTCAGTATCATAATCCCTGACAAGCAGAGCAGAGAGGAGGATGAGGCAGCTCTTTACCTCAGTGTTGTGAAGTAACTTGTGTGTGATTACGACAGGTTCTGTATGTACTAATAGGACAGCGGCCATTTTGTTTTCCCTGATGATTGCTCCCCAGACAAAATGAGCCATTATAACTAATGAAAGGTATTTGGGAATATATTTATAATGAAGTAATATTTAGGTATTTTCATTTTCTTAATTCCCGGAGAACCCTTTAAGTACGAAACAATAGATGGATTTAATATTGTGGAAGCTTCTCTCTCCCTCCTGCATTTCTGTAAGTGAAAAAGGACAGTGAGGAATGAGAAGTGGATGTGTTCATTTGGAAATTGCATGCACAACAGTTTGTATTGTATATATTCTATTGATTCATCACCCACTAAATTATATTGACCCTTGTTGTAAGGAAAGCCTCAGAAAAGGAATGAAATCTCCCTCCCTATAATATAACTTCTCTTGCTTTTTCTTCCACTTCTTGACCTGAAGAAGGTGTCAATCAAAAATACATATTCGTTTTAGACTATAAATTAAACATTTTTCTTAGTGCCATCATCATGGCCGTATGGTATATGGGGATTTGGAACTCATCACTTGCTTCCCGTGGCCACTTTCGGGATTAGTTAGCTGAGGTCACTCAATAGCTGGAGTCACTGCCTGTAATTGATGGATCACTTTCCTGTGTATTGTTATTTAATGACCAGCTCGTGGGGGTGACTGTGGTCCTGACCTCTGCACGTGTGCAGACAGCAGGCACCAGTCAGAAGAGCTAAGAATAATCAGTCTCTTGGGTGGTGGATACCAAACATGACTCCGACTCCTATATAAATAGAAGAGAGATATTGACTAAGTATTCATCATGATGTTCGTTAGCTTTATTTGTAAGAAAAACCTCTTTTTCTTAGTTTGAAAAATGACCAAAGATGTATTATTTTATGAATATGTGACCCTTGACCTATGATCTAACTTCTGAGCCATTGTCATAAATCCTTCGTAACGTCCTACTTCCATACATATCCTATCACTAACGATGGATACAAGAAAAAACACATAGAAGACCTAGTTCAACATGAATCTGCAGATAGGGACGGCTCTAGGTGTGTTTGGGTGTTTGGCCAAAGCCAGTCTTAGGAGTATGTGTCCTGTGAGGTCACAAAAAGAGCATTTATATTGCCAGCCTAATCCCCAAAACCTTAATCCCCACTTGACACTATCATAAAGTAATTTTATTGCCCAGCTACAGATTCTATCTATCTATCTATCTATCTATCTATCTATCTATCTATCTATCTATCTCCTATCTATCTATCTATCTATCTATCTATCTATCTATCTATCTATCTCATATCTATCTATCTATCTATCTATCTATCTATCTATCTATCTATCTATATCATATCTATCTATCTATCTATCTAAAATGAGGCAGAACTCCATAAATCAAAAAAGAGAATATGTGGAAAGAGCTGAACCGTCATCTTGTCCCGCAAAAAATGAGACACTACCTAAGACAATCGCCCGAAAATTTAAAAAAATATGGCTCTCAGAAAATGGCAACACAAAAAAATATTTTATTTTGTTCAAAAATGCATCTAATGTGTAAAACTTTCAAAAAATAAAAATGTCAGACATATTGGGTATCGCCGCGTCCGTAACAACCTGCTCTATAAAAATATTACATGAGATGGCCTCCCAGGTGAATTCTGTAAAAAAATTTTTAGAGCCATTTTTTTCCCTCTTGCCTCACAAAAAGTGTAATAGCAGGCGATCAAAAAGGCGTATTTAACCCAAAATGGTACCAATCAAACCGTCATCTTGTCCCTCAAAAAATGAGACCCTACCTAAGACAATCGCCAGAAAAATAACAAAAAAATATGGCTCTCAGAAAATGGCAACACAAAAAAAATTTTTATTCTGTTCAAAAATAAATCTAATGTGTAAAACTTAACAAAAATAAAAATGGTAGATAGATTGGGTATCGCAGCGTCTGTAAAAACCTGCTCTATAAATATATTACATGAGATGGGCCCCCAGGTGAATGCTATAAAAACTAGGCCAAAACAGCCATTTTTTTTCCTCTTACCTCACAAAAAGAGTAATACTACGCGATCAAAATAGCATATGTACCCCAAAATGGTACCAATCAAAACTTCATCTCATCCCGCAGAAATTGATACCCTACCTAAGACAATCGCCCAAAAAATAAAAAAATATGGCTCTCTGAAAATGGCAGCACAAAAACAAGATTTAATTCTGTTCAAAAATGCAGCTTATGTGTAAAAAAAAAAAAAAAAAGGTAGACATATTGGGTATCGCAGCATCCGTGACAACCTGCTCTATAAAAATATCACATGATTTGCCCCCTCAGGTGAATGCTGTAAAAAAAATTTTTTTAAATAAACTATCCCAAAACAGCCATTTTTTTCACCTTGACTCACAAAAAGTGTAACACCAAGCGATCAAAATATCTTATGTACCCCAAAATAGTACCAATGGAAACATCACCTCATCCCGCAAAAATTGAGCTCCCACATAAGACAATAACTCAAAAAATTAAAAATCAATGGCTCCCGCAAACCAATCCATCAAAATCTGTGCTGCAAAATCCATATGGCGCTCCTTCTGTTCTGAGTCCTGCCATGTGCCCCCACAGCAGTTTATCACCACATATGGGGTGTTGCCGTATTCAAGAGAAAATGGGGAACAAATTATGGGGTGTTTTTCTCCTTTTACCCTTTATGAAAATGAAAAATTTGGGGCTAAAGCAACATTTTATTGGAAGAAATGAAACTTTTCATTTTCACAGCCAAGTGTTTCCAAATTCCGTAAAACGCTTAGGGGGTCAAAGTGGTCAGTTCCCCCCTTAACATATTCTTTGAAGGGTGTAGTTTCCAAAATGGGATCACTTTTTGAGGGTTTCCACTGTAGGGGTACGTCAGGGTCTCTCAATTACAAAATGGTGCCTAAAAACCATTCTAGCAAAATCTGCCTCCAAAATTTGTATGGCGCTCCTTTCCTTCTGACAACTAACCCATAGAGACGTTTACCACCACATATGGGGTATTTCTGCAGAATCAGAGCAATGTATATTGAGGTTTAGTTTGCTGTTAACCCTTGCTGTGTTGCAAGAAAAAAAATTATTAACATGAATAATCTACCAAAAAAGTAAAATTTTGTATATAAATTTATAATTTGAGGGGTGTAGTTTCTAAAATGGGGTCATTTATGGGTGGTTTCCATTATGTAAGCCCCTCAAAATCACTTTATATCTGAATTGGTGCTTAAAAAATGGTTTTGGAAATTTTGTTGAAAATGTTAAAAAATGGCTTATAAACTTCTAAGCTTTCTATCGTCCTAAAAAAGTAAAATGTCATTTATAAAATGATGCCAACATAAAGTAGATATATAGGGAATGTAAAATAATAACTATTTTTGGAGGTATTTCTATGTATTTAGAAAGTAGAGAAATTGAAATTTGGAAATTTGCTAATTTTTCCAAATTTTTGGTAAATTTGGTATTTTTTTATAAATAAAAATGAAATATTTTGCCACAAATGTACTACTGTCGTGAAGCACAATATGTGACGAGAAAACAATCTCAGAATGGCCTGGATAAGTAAAAGCGTTCCAAAGTTATTACCACATAAAGTGACACATGTCAGATTTGCAAAACATGGCCTGGGCAGGAAGGTGAAAACAGGCCTAGGGTTGAAGGGGTTAAAATCTTTACAAACTGATAGCATTATCTCCCCAATCCTTTTGTATGGCAGCGAAGTCTGAAGTCCGGATACACACCCAGTCTGGTCAAAGTGAGATTCTGGCCAACAGAAATATTCCACCTGGAATTCTGCCAGCACCTTTTCCAAGTCCATCAGAGGACCTCAAAGAGAGCTGGCCACATTTCCATTATACCTTGCTGTCCAGGGGAGGGCGCTATCATTCACGGACCATCTACATATCAGCAGTCCAAGCTCCTACCATTATAAAATCTTGCTACACCAAGAAGCCCCAGGAAAACAAAGCACCCCGGAACAAGTCACCCAAACCTATTCTGACCAAGCCACCAACCAGTACAGCCTGACAAAAGGTGAAATCCAGAAGATGATACACAACGGGCAAAGAGAAATATATCAGATGACATAAGAACATCACAGAAGCTGACAATATACCAGAGCCTAGAAAGGGAGTAAAAACTATATCTGGACAAACTACGCAACCCCGGATCCTGAGCTGGTACAGACAGACCACCCACAACCTGCTCATCAAATCCAGGTGGCACCGACAGAACTACAATCCCAGAGAGAGCAGATTGTGCCAGCAGTCCGACCAGGGGGGCCGTGGAGGATGAGGTCCACTTCCTGCTGTGATGCTCCAAATACTCAGTAGCAGGGGAGTAGCTAAAGGCTCATGGGCCCTGGTGCAAGAGTTCATCTTGTCCTTTCAGACCAGACACCATTTTTCAGCTATTTCTCATCTCTGCAGTTTGACAAAAAAAAAATCTTAGTTTATTACTTTTCCATCATCCTCCCATCTTCTGGACAAATCATCCTACCACCCCCAGTACTGTGCCACTAGTACCACACAGATAGTGCCCTTCAATAATTCTTGGCACACAGTGTCCTAAAATAACTGCGCCCAGCAAATAGTGTCCCTGACAGTAATAGTGTAAACATAACGCCCCCCCAGAAATAACTGTGCTATGCTGATACTGTGCCAGGGTGCCCCCACAGTATTAGTGCCCCCCAAAGTCCCAACTAATAATTCTCTGCCAGAGTGCACTTGTTAGTAATAGTGACCCCAACAGTACTAATGTCCCTACTGTGCCACAGAAGTAATAATGCTTCCAATGTGCCAGTAAGAAGTGCCCCCAATAATGTGTCAGTAAGAAGTGCCCCCATAGTGCCCCACAATAATGTGCCAGTAAGAAGAGCTCCTATAGTGCCCCCCAATAATGTGCCAGTACGAAGTGCCCCAATAATGTGCCAGAAGTACCCCCAAAATTTCACCCCTATAATGTGCCAGTAACAAGTGCTCCCCCCATAGATGCCCCCAAATTATGTGCAAGTAAGAAATGCCCCCAGTCCCCCCATGTGCCAGTAAGAAATGCCCCCAGTGCCAGTAAGAAATGCCCCCAGTGCCCCAAAGTGCCAGTAAGAAATGCCCCCAGTGCCAGTAAGAAATGCCCCCAGTGCCAGTAAGAAATGCCCCCAGTGCCCCCAAGTGCCAGTAAGAAATGCCCCCAGTGCCCCCAAGTGCCAGTAAGAAATGCCCCTAGTGTCAGTAACAAATGGCCCCCAGTGCCAGTAACAAATGCCCCCAGTGCCCCCATGTGCCAGTAACAAATGCCCCCAGTGCCCCATGTGCCAGTAAGAAATGCTCCCAGCGCCCCCATGTGCTAGTAAGAAATGCCCCCCAGTGCCCCCATGTGCCAGTAAGAAATGCCCCCAGTGCCCCCATGTGCCAGTAAGAAATGCCCTCCAGTGCCCCCATGTGCCAGTAACAAATACAAATGCCCCCAGTGCCCCATGTGCCAGTAACAAATGCCCCCAATAGAGCTCCGGTCCATGATTGCACCAAGAAAATGCAGGCCTCTTCCGGCCTGTGTCCCGTGCTGTACAGGTCAGGTGGCGCGATGACGTCATTGTGCCGCCTGAGCCGGCCTCTGATAGGCTGCAGGCCTTTCCCTCCCCTGCCCCGCAGTACAGGCATCTGTATCGCCGTCCTGACTGCGACCGCTGCGACCCCTATAGCTACGCCACTGCTCAGTAGTGAAGCATACACTTCAGGAGACTGTCTGATCTCTTCCCAGACTTCACCTACATGGAGGAGAAAGAGAGACTATCCATACTGCTGGGGAATAAGAGAACACAGAAGTCATAGCAGCACCATATGTCAGTGCCTGCCATAGACCGCCATAGAGGAGCATGATATGCCATGGACTCCTATACCCCCCACCCTGAATGTGTGCCTATGCCTATCCCCCATCCCTACCCAATTATTTTCCACTTGCTTTGGCAATGCAAATATGCATTTAGTCTTGCCAATAAAGCTTATTTGATTGTATTGAATTGATAGATATTAGATAGGTCAGAGATAGATAATGTATTTTTCAGACTATAAGACGCACTGTATTCCCTCAGCAGTGAGGGGAACGTGGAAGTAAGTGTTATAGTCCAAATGCTAATGACCGATTCCATTATGGAAGCAGTCATCAGCATGCAAGAGGTGCAGGGAGCGGATGAGGGAAGCGTTAGCGACCACCCTCCCTGGTCTTCTTCTAGAACCTGCTCTATACTGTGCCCTGACGGCGTACAGCGTCAGGAAGTAGTGCACGTAGGCACGCACTATGACTTGACGCTAAGCAGTGAGTGAGTGGCAACCCCGTCTGGAGCAACAGAGGTAAGTTTATTTTTTTTAATGTCTGATCTAAGGCTGATGGGGACTGATCTGAGGCTAATGGAGGTCTGGTCTGAGGCTGATGGAGGTTGGGAGGTCTGATCTGAGGTTGATGGAACTTGGGGGTCTAAAGGTCTTATCTGAGGCTGATAGAGCTTGGGGTCTGATTTTGGGGTCTGATCTAAGTTGTGATGAAGAAGAGCAGGGAACGGTGAGTAAGTTTATTTTTTTTAATGTCCGATCTGAGGTATGATGGGGTCCGATCTGAGCCTGATGGGATTCGATCTGAGGCTGATGGGGGTCTAATCTGATGGGGGTTTGACCTGAGTCTGATGAGAGGCTGAGATGATTTTGATGGGGGTCTGATCTGAGTCTTGGGGGGCTGAGGGTCTAATCTGAGGTCTGATGGAGCTTGGGGTGTGATCTGAGGTGTGATGAAGAATGAGGGGTCTGATTTTGGGGGTCTGATGAGGATTAGGGGTCTGATCTGAGGTCTGATGAAAAATATTTTTTAATTTTTCTTTCGCCTCCAAATCCTAGTTTAGTCTTATAGTCCGAAAAAATACGGTAGATAGATAAAACAAAAAAATAGAAAAATACTCCTACGCATAGTTCAAATGTGTTGTCCTTTATTCACCAGAAACCGCGATGTTTCAGTCCTCTTAATGGGACTGTTTGCAGGCCTCAGTCCTCCCAGGAAGAGGACTGAAATGTTGTGGTTTATGGCGAATAAAAGACAACACATTTCAACTACACTTGGGGGTTCTGTGGTATTTTTCTATTTTTTGTATATTCTGGGATAATAGTCATGTCCGTGGTTGCTGGCACATTATCACTTTGAACACTCTTGTGCTGCTTAAATTTTGGAATTTTTTTAGATAGATAGATATGAGATAGATACCGTAGATAGATAGATGGATAGATAGATAGGATAGCTTTTCTTTTTTTCTAATCATTCTATACATTGCAGGCCTGTTAGGAAATTATATGCAAAAACTGAAATTGCTTCATATCTTCTGAGAAAAGGATCCCAGGAAATCTTTTGTGCATGAAACTGAGAAACCTTCCTAAATACTACTGTCAATAATCTTAATGGGTTCTGCACATAGACATGGCCCTCACAGACCTCAGAGGCGACCTTGTTGATACTTACATGGATCATTATAATTTGATGGTGTCACATGCGTTACATTCTGATTACCTTCCTTGCCTCCAGGAATTGTAGGGTGGACTGGAATCATACTAAGGGTTAAGCGGGCCTTACTGTGTACTACGTATACCCCCTCCCCAGCCCCCCATTCTATTACCCACCCTTCAGTTTCTTGATGAAATGTTAATCTAATTGTGATACTATCACTTTGATGACAATATGACAAGACAGAAAATTTGATTTTATTCTCTACAGAGCAAAGCATATGCTGCATGAGAGACTTTGACAGAGAGAAGGACATCAAACACGCCAAGTTCATGAATATACAATCACTATTGTGTACAGACGCGGCCAATTTTCATGGACGTCACACTTTTTTTTATTTTTATTTTTGTAAATCAGATTTGAAAATTATCTTTACGATTGTTATTATTGGCCTGAAGGCCGATAGTGGAGATACTGAAATAGTTTTCGATCTTTCCTGTAAATTTTAGCGAGATTATAGCAATAATTATAGCACATCATAGGATGACAACAAACATCTAATACAGAGAATCGTAGATGATTGTGCAAGGATGAGATTATGAGATTATGTTGTTTGATTTAAAAACATATTGTTAGCAAAAATATATTTCAATTTTTACCAGTCCTGCTATCTGGTAACTTCTCCATCATATCTTTGACTTCATCAGGATGCCCAGGTTCTTAAAGTGTACATCACATCATATGTTTATTTTTTCTGTCTGTAGTATGACAACATGAAACTTGAAGCAGTATATTTTATTAGGAAAAGTGTCATCGTTCTCACCTCTAGCAGCTTATAGTTCTAGGATCCTTGCCTGCAAACTATGAAAGATTCAAAAAAGTCATCAGCCACCAAGAAATCCATCTAAAGTAAACACAAAGCAGGGAAGGAGAGGAGGAGGGAGATGTTGCTATGAGTTCACATGCTGTGAGAGGGGAGAGGGAGCTGAAGTAGGAAGACATTATACCAGGAAGCTTGGGGAGAAAAAAAATTGTGCATTATTTGGTACCTTTAAATGTTGTCGGGTTGATGATCATGACATCTTTCATAATAATAAGATTGTGTCATGCACTAACTTTTTAGGTACACGAGACCTTGCATCATGTCACACATATGACAGGGCTGTAAGCATTCTCTGTGCCTTTAGATGGTGCATTTAAAGGAGAATGCCTCCTTAATACAAGCACATGGAGGTACAGTATGGGCCAAGTGGAAGCTATAAGAGTCATATTACAAAACTATAGAACATAAGCCCATTCCTACCAACTGCCCAGTTTTTTTTATGGGATTGTTCTGGAAAACAGAGCTAAAAGAAGGTGGCCCATAGTGGAAGTGAAGGCTGAATGTTTTCTAAGCATTCATGGGAGGATCAGGCTGGGCTTTAAAATATCCCAAATTGGTGCCCAATTGTTAGGATTTTAATTCCATTGCCAAAATTGTTGGAAAGCAATCTGGTCATGTAAAAAAAAAAAGAGAAGAGGGTTTTTTGTTTTTTAGATTCTTTCAGTTATTTCTAGGCTTCTAGATTGAGCAATATATTGTGTCCTGTCATGCAAGTCATCTTAATATCCCAAGACACCTGTTGTTCAAGAAATGTAAGCAAAGACCAAGCAGTGCAGTACTTTTAAGAAAAAAATTAGAAAAACATACTTGGCTTGGCTAAAGTACCTTGGCTCAGTGTTTGACCACCAAGTGCCAGAAGTTAGAATTTAGGAATTTTGTTTTTCTCCTGAGTTTGCAGAAATTTTAGAATTACTATTCTCGGATGTCTAGTTGTCTAAGAAGTCAGAGGACCTAGAGGGTTCAGTTGTCAATTACAATGCATTCGGAAAATCTTCAGAGATCCTTTCATTTTTTTTTCCATTTTGCAACCTTGTGCTTATATAAAAAAAAATTAAGCTTTTACCTATAATTCTGCACTCAGTACCCCATAATGAGAAATTGAAAACAGAATGGTAGAAATCTTTGCTAATTTATTGAACTGGAAAAATTTAAATCTTGTATTGACATAAGTATTCAGACCCTTTATTTAGTACTTACTTTGTAGTTGAAGGACCTTTGGCAGTGATTACAGCGGTCAATCTTCTTGGGGATGATGCCACAAGGTTTCCATACCTGGATTTGGGGATTTTCTACCATTCTTCTTCTTCAGATCCTGTCAAGCTTTGTCAGGTTGGATGGGGACTGTCGTTGGACAGACATTTTAGGTCTCTCCTGAGATGTTTGATTGGGTTCAATTCACGGCTCTGACTGGGCCATTTAAGGACATTCCCAGAGGTGTCCCTAAGCCACTCCTGTATTGTCTACGCTGTGTGGCTAGGGTCCTTGTCTTGTTGGAAAGTGAACTGTCAGTCCGGTCTGAGGTCCAGAGCAAACTGGATCAGGTTTTCATATGTCTATATTTTCCATTCAGCTTTCCCTCAATCCTGGCCAGTCTCCCTGTCCTATTTGACAAAAAACAACCCCACAGCATGATGCTACCACCACCATGCTTCACTGTAGGGATGATACTGGACAAGTGATGAGCAGTGCCTGGTTTCCTCCAGACATGACACATAGAGTTGAGGCCAAAATGTTCAATCCACTCTTGGTTTCATTAGACCAGAGAATCTTGTTTCTCACAGTCTGAGAGTCCTTTAGGTGTTTTTGTACAAACTCCGGGCAGGCTTTTGTGTGTCTTTTACTAAGGAAAGGCTTCTTTCTGACCAGTCTGTCATAATGTTCAGATAAGTGTAGTGCTGCAGTGTTGGTTGACTTTCTGGAAGGTTCTCCTATCTGCACACAGGATCTGTGGAGCTCAGCCACAGTGACCATTGGGTTCTTGATCACCTATCTTACCAAGGCCCCTTTTCCCTGATTACTTAGTTTGGTGGGGGGTGGTCCACTCTAGGAAGAGTACTCGTTGTTCCAAACTTCTTCTATTGAAGAAGTATGGAGGCTACTGCGCTCTTGGGAACTTTCAGTGCAGCAGAAATTATTTGAACCCTTCTCCAGATATGTGCCTCCAAACAATCCTGTCTCTGAGCTCTACAGGCAGTTTTTTCCTCCTCATGGAATGGTTTTTGGGCTGATGAATTGTCAGCTGTAAGGCCTTATACAGAAAGGGTTGTGTCTTTCCAAATCCTGTCCACGGATGGACTCCAATCGAGGTGTAGAAACATCACAAAGATGATCAAGAGAAATGGGAAGCCCCAGAGCTAAATGTCAAGAGTCATAACAAAAGGTCTGAATACTTATGTCCAACATAACAAAATGTGAAAAAAGTGAAAAGGTCTGAATAATTTCTGACCATTTTATTATTGGATGTTGGAGCTATATGTATTGTTTCCTGGTCCCTATTTCCTGGTGCCAACTATTGTGGTTCTTTGCCCCTATTTTGTGTCTGTGCTGCAGGAATCATTGTTGTACACTAATTGTTGCCAAGTCTGTCTGTCTTTGCCTTCGCATTTGGTACCGTGCTTCTCTATGACCCAGCCGAAGGACCATGTTCATCTTCCCAATGAGATACCAAAAGGTCAGGCGTTCCTCTGGATTCGGAAGGTAGCTAAAATATACTCGGTCCTATAGCAGATCTTTTTCCCAGATAAATTATTGAGTCAGAGTGACTTGAGCTATTTATAATATTGCCACCTAGTGCAGGCAACCATCTTCACTGAAGACGGATCAGAGCAGTGAAATGAGAGTTAGTGAAGAGGAGACAGAAGCAGGAGAGGAGCTTGATAAGAGGAAACAGAAGCCTCTTTATCTGATGAGATATATCACAAAGTTTCTTATAGTCACCTGTACTATTCATGAATGAAAAAATTGAAACGAGTTACCTCTTTAAAGGAAATTATCTGGAGCAAGAAAATCTCCTCATCCAGTAATAAGATATAGTCCTCACTTCCTTACTGGAATACTTAGTACCTACAAAAAAACTGCCAGACTGCATGAAATTATAATATACTTTATTGACACAATTCATCAAATATAAAGTATTAAAAACAAGTGCAGGGAAAATGGCAGCATCACTGGGAGAGAACACAATGGTAGCAATTCATAATGATCCAAACAAACAAAATTAAAGTGCAAGTGCTATAGTAGTATACAGAACAGAATCAGTTACAAATATTGCGTCTCCTCCCAGGATGGCGCCAACCTCGAATGTAATGATAGCAATTCCAAAAAAGTCACAGTGACACTGATATATATCTATATCTTTGGTTAAACACATAGTTGTCAGTGTTAACAAACAACATGTTTAAAAACACATTGTGCCATAGTACTTGTTATGTTTTTTAATATTATAAACCTTTCAGAAATTGCCCCTTACCGGGGGCAGATGTGTTTAAACATACACAGTGTTATGTAAAAAAGAAAGCAGTGGCTTGTTAAGACCAAGCATCCAAAAATTCTGCCATATCCGGGGAAGAATTCTGAAAAACACCTCCACACCATGATGCTGACACCACCAAGCTCCACTGTAGGAAAGGTTTCCACCAGATATGATGCTTAGAATTGAGACTAGAGATGAGCTTGTTATTCGAGTCGAACTTTTCCCGATGCTCGGGTGCTCGTTTCGAGTAACGAACCCCATTGAAGTCAATGGGAGACTCGAGCATTTTTTGCAGGGGACCAAGGCTCTGCCTAGGGAAGGCTGGGTGAAAACCTGGAAACCTCAGAAAATGATGGAAACACCACGGAAATGGACAGGAAACAGCAGGGGCAGCATGTATGGATGCCTCTGGGGCTGCTTAATCCCACCATTACCCCAAATTCTCAGGCAACAGCCTGGTGGTTACCCTCATGGCAATTGTGCTCACCCAGACCAAGAAAGGCGATGCAAATACCCATCACATGTTAGGGAAGCACCCAACTAGGTGCAACGAAGGTCCATCACCGCCTGCAGGTGACACCACTACTCATGCTGGCACTGCAGCTGACATCAAGTTTAGTATCTGTTCTTATCAGTTGCTGTGGCTGCTGGTGGTATAGTGGTGAGCATAGCTACTTCCTAAGCAGTTGACCCGGGTTCGATTCCCGTCTATCGCAGGAGGCAGTTAAAAGGAGGTTTTGCTGGAAGAGCCAGAGGAGTGCCCCCTGGGCTAGCGTGTGTGGTGGTGACAACAGCCGGATGTAGTTAGAATGACGACGCAGGACCCCAACTTAAAAATTTAGCATCAACCGGTACAATTGTCAATTATGAGCTCGATCAAGTGTGGTGGATATTGCATGTGGTCACGTACTCCCTGGAACCCCATAGTCACCCCTTCCCTGATGTGCTAGCCCAGAACATTTTCTGCCCCAATTCGCAAGACCTTTTGCTGTTTCCGTGTGCTGACAGTGTGGATTTACCAGTGTTGTCTGAGGAGGTGGTGGACAATGGCGAGACACAGGTGTCGGGGGGTGAGGTAGTTGTATGGGAAGCAAGTTACAGTGGGGACTCCTTGGGGGGACTTTCTCATGATGGGACAGATTCAACTTGGGTGGATCAGGCACAGGAACAGATCAATTTTTTTTGTGTTTATTTAACTTTTATTTATCAAAAATAACCAGAGATATTTATTTGTTATCTTCTCTGCGCAGTCTGGCTTAGGGGTTCGTCACTTTGATGGCGAGCTGTGCCGCTCTCTCCACAATGGTCTTTAGGTTCTTAGATGGAGACGTTGTCGGCGATTTCAGCACAGAAGGACTTGTTGCTCATCAACAGAACCTGGACCTCCTTGACATTGTGGACCAGGAATTTGCGGGTGGACCAGGAATTTGCGGAACCCTGTTGGCAGCATGTGTTTGGTCTTCTACTTGCTACCGTATCCAATGTTGGGCAATATAGATACACAGGTAATATTATTTTTCACACCTATCCCAAAAATAAAATTTACGCAGTTTGCGCAAATAAAACTGGAAACTGGAACTGGAGAGAGGGCCTGTAGGTGGACCTCCGGAAAAATTGTTTGGAGAGAGGGCCTGTAGGTGGACCTCCGGAAAAATTGTTTGGACAGAGGGCCTGTAGGTGGACCTCCGGAAAAATTGTTTGGACAGAGGGCCTGTAGGTGGACCTCCGGAAAAATTGTTTGGAGAGAGGGCCTGTAGGTGGACCTCCGGAAAAAAATTTTGGACAGAGGGCCTGTAGGTGGACCTCCGAAAAAATTGTTTGGAGAGAGGGCCTGTAGGTGGACCTCCGGAAAAATTGTTTGGACAGAGGGCCTGTAGGTGGACCTCCGGAAAAATTGTTTGGAGAGAGGGCCTGTAGGTGGACCTCCGGAAAAATTGTTTGGAGAGAGGGCCTGTAGGGGGGGCCTCCTGAAAAATTGTGGTAAAAGAGTGCCACCTCCAAAGAGTTGGACCTCTAAAAAATGGCGGGTCAGCGTTAGGCAAAGACGATATGGAGGAGGAGGAGTAGGAGGAGTAGAGAAGAGGAATCGGATACATAAGTAATGTTAATCTTTAGCTGCTTTCCCCCGGAGGAGATTTGAATTCCGTTGAAATCCAGGCTTTGTTCATTTTAATAAGCGTCAGCCTGTCAGCGCTGTCAGTTGACAGGCGTGTACGCTTATCGGTGATGACGCCACCAGCTGCACTGAATACCCGCTCTGACAGCACGCTAGCGGCAGGGCAGGCCAGCACCTTCAAGGCATACAGCGCCAGTTCAGGCCACGTGTCCAGCTTTGAAACCCAGTAGTTGTATGGAGCAGAGTGATCGCTACGGACGTTGGTATGGTCAGCTAGGTACTTCCTCACCATCTTCCTGTACAGCTCCCCCCTACTCTGTCTAGACTGGGGACAGGTGACAGTGTCTTCCTGGGGTGACATAAAACTGGCAAAGGCTTTGGAGAGCGTTCCCCTGCCAGTGCTGGACAAGCTGCCTGCTCGCCTCCTCTCCCCCGCTACTTGGCCCACAGAACCATGCCCTCTGCCGCTAGCGGCGTCAGATGGGAAGAATTGTTTCAGCTTGTGCACCAGGGCCTGTTGATATCTATTCACTCTCATACTCCTTTCCTCTGCAGGGATGAGAGTGGAAAGGTTCTGCTTGTACCGTGGGTCCAGGAGAGTGAACACCCAGTAATCGGTGTTTGAAAAAATTCTTCTAACGCGAGGGTCAAGGGATAGGCAGCCTAACATGAAGTCTGCCATGTGCGCCAGAGTCCCAACATGCAAGAATTCCCACTCCTCACTGGCCTGACTCTCCATTTCCTCCTCCTCCTCCAAGTCCTCCTCTTCAGCCCATACACGCTCAAGAGTTAAGGACTGAGCACTGGTACCCTCTACTGTCTCGCCGACATTCTCCTCCTCTTCCTCCTCATCCTCCTCATCCTCATCCCCCTCCTCCGATACGCACTGAGAAACAGTCCGGAGGGTGCTCTGGCTATCAAGCGACGTATCTTCCTCCACCGTCTCTTGTGACAAGCGCAAAGCATCCGACTTGATGCTGAGCAGTGAGTTTTTCAACAGGCAAAGCAGCGGGATGGTGAGGGTGATAATGGTGGCATCGCCGCTGACCATCTGTGTTGACTCCTCAAAGTTGCTCAACACCTGGCAGATATCAGACATCCACGTCCACTCCTCATTGTAGACTTGAGGAATCTGACTGACCTGACTACCAGTTCTGGTGGAAGATGACATCTGGCAGTCTACAATCGCTCTGCGCTGCTGGTAAACTCTGGATAACATGTTTAATGTGGAATTCCATCTCGTAGGCACGTCGCACAACAGTCGGTGAGCGGGCAGTTGTAGGCGGCGCTGCGCTGCCCTGAGAGTGGCAGCATCTGTGGTCGACTTGCGGAAATGCGCACAGATGCGGCGCACCTTGGTGAGCAAATCAGACAGATTGGGGTATGTCTTGAGGAACCGCTGAACTATGAGATTGAACACGTGGGCCAGGCATGGCACATGTGTCAGTCTGCCGAGTTGCAGAGCCGCCACCAGGTTACGCCCGTTGTCACACACAACCATGCCTGGCTTGAGGTTCAGCGGTGCCAGCCACAGATCGGTCTGCGCTGTGATGCCCTGTAACAGCTCTTGGGCGGTGTGCCTTTTGTCACCTAAGCTCAGCAGTTTGAGCACCGCCTGCTGGCGCTTAGCCACGGCACTGCTGCTGCGCCTAGAGCTATCGACTGAAGGCACCGTGCCCACGGATGGTAATTCGGAGGAGGAGGTGGAGGAGGAGGAGGGGTCGGAGGAGGCATAGTACGTCTGAGAGACCGTGATCGAGGTAGGCCCCGCAATCCTCGGTGTGGGCAGTACATGAGCGGCCCCAGGGTCAGACTCGGTCCCAGCCTCCACCAAGTTAACCCAATGTGCCGTCAGTGATATATAGTGTCCCTGCCCGACAGCACTTGTCCACGTGTCCGTGGTTAGGTGGACCTTCTCAGAAACAGCGTTGGTCAGGGCACGGATGATGTTCTGTGACACGTGCTGGTGTAGGGCTGGGACGGCACATTGGGAAAAATAGTGGCGGCTGGGGACCGAATACCGAGGGGCAGCCACCGCCATGAGGTTGCGAAAGGCCTCGGTCTCTACCAGCCTATAGGGCAGCATCTCCAGGCTCAGCAATTTGGAGATGTGGACGTTGAGGGCTTGGGCATGTGGGTGGGTGGAACTGTACTTCCTCTTGCGCTCCAGCGTCTGCTGTAAAGACAGCTGAACGCTGCGCAGGGACACATTGGTGGACGCTGTGGAGGCAAAGGTGTGGTTTTCCAGCAGGAGGCGCTCGTGCCGGGGTCCTGGGCAGGGGGTTGACTAGCAGAGGCAATGAGTGACACAGGGGAAGGAGCAGTGGTGTGACCCGCAGGAGGTGGTGAATGGCCTTGGTTCCATTGAGTGGGGTGTTTAGCACTCATATGCCTGCGCATGCTGGTGGTGGTTAGGCTAGTAGTGGTGGCACCCCTGCTGATCCTGGTGTGGCACAGGTTGCACACCACAGTCCGTCGGTCATCCTCACTTTCTTTAAAGAACCTCCAGACTTGCGAACATCTAGGCCTCGCCACGGGAGCTTCACTACGTGAAACAGTTGCTGCAGATGCACCAGCTCTGGCCCTGCTTCTCCCTCTGGCCACACCACTGCCTCTTACAACCTGTTCTGGTGCAGCACTCGCCTCCGCCTCAGAAGCACTGTCTTCACTCGGCATATCAACCCAGCTTGGGTCAGTCACCTCGTCATCCTCCGATTCCTCAGTCTGCTCCCCCCTCGGAATTCCTCCCCTTACAACAACTTCACCACTGTCTGACAACCGTGTCTCCTCATCGTCCGACACCTCTTTACAAACTTCTTCCACTAACTCAACATTGTCATCATCATCATCACCCACAGACTGCGACAGTTGGAACACTTGGGCATCGGGAAAGAAGTCAGCAGCAACCTGAGAAGTGGTTTGTGACTCTGGGAAGGGTCCAGAAAACAGTTCCTCAGAGTATGCCGGATCGCATTCCAAATTTTCCTGGGAGGGGGCAGACTGGGGGGAAGGAGGTTGAGGTGGAGGAGCCAGAGGAGTGCTCCCTTGGGTAACGTGGGTGGACTGCGTGGAAGACTGACTGGCGGACAAATTACTTGAAGCATTATCCGCAATCCACGAGATCAGCTGTTCGCACTGTTGTGGTTTCAACAGTCCTCTACCACGTGTCCCTGTAAGTTGAGACATGAAGCTAGGGAGTGTAGCTCTGCGGCGTCCCACAGCTCCCTCATCAGCAGGTACTGTCTCACCCTGCCCAGGACCACGGCCTCTGCCCCCTGCAGTAATTGAATGCCCACGCCCACGCCCTCGTCCTCGTCCTCGACCCTTAGCCCTGGGGTTCAACATTTTCTGTATATAATTGTATTCTATAAAAAAAAATAAAATAAATGGGCCTGGTGTACTGAAACCCACAAACTTGTTCAGTCTGGTTTAATTTTGTGACGTACAGAAAGTGTCACCTGGACAGAATATACGGTTTGGAGTGAGTGTGCTGAACTGTGACACACAGAAAGGTTACACGCAGCTGTGTGAAATGGATTTGTATCACTCAGCTAAAACAACAAAAAAACTAATTTTTTTTCTATATTTTGTTTTGGATTTTTGTTTTTTTGGGAACGTGACGTGCAGAAACTATCGTAGAGCTAACTGACACCCTACTGACGGTAGCTATTTAGACTGCGACCCAGACAAATGTCGCACAGAGATTTTTGGGATCAAGCCATACACGTGACAGGCAGCAAATGACTTGGTTGTATTCGGTGACATACAGAAAGTGTCACCTGGACAGAAAATAGTGAGTGTACTGAACTGTGACACACAGAATGGTTCCACACTGCTGTGTGCAATGGATTTGTATCACTGAGATATAACATAAAAAAATAAAAGGGGGTTATACATGGCGATAGCTGCACTACTAGTGCCAGCCAGCCAAGTGACAAAAAAAAAAAAAAGTCTTCTAGCCCTTAGAAGGGCTGTTGGGTTCTTTGTGGGTGATCCCTGCCTAACAGACAACTAAATGCAGGCCCTAACACTGTCCCTGAAACGCAGCAGCTCTATCCCTAACGACATCCAGACGGCATCTGAGCCGAGCGCCGTGGCCAGTCGGTAGTATATTCCAGGGTCACCTGATCAGGCCAGCCAACCCCTGCTATCGACATGTAAGGGCCCCACGTGATGCTGGGTGTACCGCAGAGTCTCCTGGCTTGTGATTGGCTGTGTCCGAGCAGCGAGCACTTACGAGTACCCTAATACTCGAACGAGCACCAAGCTCGGACGAGTATGCTTGCTCATCTCTAATTGAGACCAAAAAGTACTATCCTAGTTTCATCAGACCAGAGACTCTTGTTTCTCATAGTCTGAGAGTGCTTTAGATGCTTGTTTGTAAACTCTAGACTGCTTTCATGTGTCTTTTACTGAGGAGAAGCTTCTTATCGGCTTCTCTGCCATGAAGCCCAGATTGGTGAAATGTTGCAGTGATGATTTACTTTATGGAAGTTTCTCCCATCTACACCAGAGTCCTGGTTGTTCCCAACTTCTTCCACGTAAGAAATATGGAGGCCACTGTACTTTTGGGAACTTTCAGTTCAGCAGAAAGTTTTTGTATCCTTACCCAGATCTGTGCCTCCACAGAATCCTGCTCTGAACTCTACAGGCAGTTCTGGCTTGGTTTCACTCTGATATGTATTGTCCACTGTGAGACCTTATATACACAGGAATGCATCTTTCCAAATCATGTCCAAACAACTGAATTTACCACAGGAAACTCCAATCAAGGTGTAGAAACATCTCAAAGATGATTAAGAGAAATTGAATGACCCCAGAGCTTAATTTCAGGAGTCATAGACAGGGTCGGAATATTTATGTCCATGTGAAATTTTAGTTTTTATTTTTTTCTTATCAGCACTAGGCAAAGGATATACCCCCTTGCACACTGGGGGATCTTTAGATTTTGACCCAGAATCATTACAAAACTTGAATCAATAACTGACTCCCCTTCAAGACCTTGTTTTAGAACCCTTGGTCTTTTGGTAGGTTATATAGAAATGGCCGACATCTGATCCCATCAGTGGCGTACATAGAGAAGTAAGGGCCCCATAGTAAGGATCAAACCAGGCCCCCCACACAGGACAGAAGGGCTTCCGCCTAAACCCCTTTCAATGACCCTTGGTCCATTTTTCCACTGCCTCATTTACTTAAAGTTGTTCCTTTAGAGGGTAGAGTCCTGACCAAGTTTTCAACCCCAGTAAAAGAAGAGATGACCCCAACTAAGACTGGGCCCCCACTTGCCCTGGGCCCCATAGCAGTTGCATGGTCTACCGCTATGGTAGTTACACCCCTGGATCCCGTGACCATTTACCTTCTGTGCTTTATACACAAGTTCGAGCCCCACAAGAAATTGACCATTTTCATGTAGCACAGTAACGTTCTTAAGTCCCCATGATAGCAGTTACCGATACTGCTCATCTTCTCTAGATTATTTCCCCCTTTAAGTAAAATTGCAAAACCCTGTTTAGACAAAGGTCAATTAACTCTGGTGAATGGTGTAAACCTAAGAGAAAAATTGCTAAATGTATTCCCCTGCCGACAGCGTGAACAATTTTAGCAAGAGAATTTTATTGTAACGCCATTTCTACTTTAATGCAATAGAGCAAGTAAAGACCGAACGCTGTAACAAAGACAAAATTAGATTACTTAAAGTAAGGAGGAAGCTTCCATAAGGGTTGCTTCACTGTACTAAGGACACCATGAAGGTTAAGAGCCGGCTGATTTCCATGGAAAGGAAAAGTTGGGTCAGCCTCTGAAACATTACCATTAATTGAATGGATTCTGTATTTTCCAAAGTAAAACACCTTTCGAAAATAAATGAGCCTGTGTTGGCCTCCTCGAGAATATGGGAAAGTCTTAGATTATAATGAAATCCTCGAGTAAGATTCATTGCCCGGGATTCTTCAGTTAAACAGACTGTGCGGGTGTGTACGCACTGGATTAATGCAAAAAGCTATAAAGAAAATGTCAAAAATTACAAAAAGACCTTATTTGGCATAATTACCCGTCACTTAATATGGAAGTGCGTCGTTATGCCCGTTACCATTGCAAATTAAGGGACTGTATTAGAAGCCGACGCGCGTGTCATTTGCCGGTTTATGCGGTCGTTTGCATTTAGAAAAACAATTCTTTTCGCTAAAGGTTTGTCTTGAGGAAAATTAGCAAATCGCAAAAACAGAAGGTCAACAACTTTGTTTTTTCCCACCCTAAAAAGAAGTACTTACAAACAGCCATTTGAAAATAATTGCCCCATTTAGCAAGTCGAGTGATGGAGAGACTCGTCCTGCTTACTTTTGTGGGTCACCTTAACACTGAAGTCATTAGAATTGGCTAAAACGAGACAAAAATTGACTGAAATCCGAAAAAAAAAGATTTTGTTTTAAATAGGAAAGGAAATGTAAAAAGCTTCTCGGGGACTATTATGGAGCTCAGTTCAGTAAGTTGGTGGATGTGGACGTGCTCGGTAAATTGTCATAAACCTATACTATGGATCCAAATGGTTTAATCAAATGTTTTTACTGTTTTTAACGAGATGCAAGGACAAGGTACTGAATCTTGAGTCGTGCGGATTTGTAAGTCTTTATAGTGGGTCAGACAGAAGGAAAGCATCAGGCAGCATTTTGAATGTGCAGTATTGGGGTAGGTCCACGGGTACTGGAAAAATTCTGTTGCATATTTCGTTATTAATTCTGCGGTGAATCCACAGGACATTTATATTTATTAGATTTTAGGTTTCACATGAAAATCCACAGAAAGGATCGAGATCCAGCGGATTTAAAATACACAGCTCAGGTCAATTTCCGCATGGATTGTGGAAAAGATTTGTCAAACTTCCGCATACTTTGCAGCTACTGTCATATCCTACGGATTTTCAGCTGAAAATTTGTATGGAAAATCGGTTTCCTATCCACTATGTGTGAATACACTTTTAGGCTATGGATTTTGCAGAAATTGAATGGAGCTAAACTGCTAGTGGACCCCCGCCGCAGCTTCAAGTGGCGTCTTCTCCCGATACTGCGCCAAGAAAAGACATGTCCATTCTTCGCACAGTCGCGGGTTTAACCCGCTGGCTGCACGAATTGCAGCCTTGCCTCCCACTGAAAGCAATGGGAGTCAAACACCACGCAGCCATGGCTGAAATTTTGGTGAGGAGTCTGTGCCATAATTCTGGCTGTATAAACCACAGTGGAAACAGGCCCATAGGGTGTCCTGAATTTCACCCAACAAGCCATCTGTACTCAGTTGCGCACAACCCAAAATGACGGTACCCGGACTTCCTAAAGGTCCATATTACTAACCTGTCATGTGCTTCTGGATGATACCTCTTTTTGATAAGAAAATTTTTTGCTGGATGCGGGCATATCCAGAAAATATAGGGCCCCCAAAGAAAAGCTTAGAATGAGTTGTTCCCACATTGAGAGCTACTTTCTTTTCTATTAAAGGGGTTGTCCACATTATTTATATTGATGACCGATCGTCAGGATAGATGATCAATATCAGATTGGTGGGTGTCTAACTCCTGGCACCCTCACTGATCAGCTGTTTGAAGAGAAGGCCACGCTTGTACGCTCATTTACCTGCTCGCCATCGCAACCGCAGAGGTGAGCAGGTGTAATTACACGGCTTCTTCCAATTCAAGTGAGTACTACAGAGCCACCCCATTGAAGTGAATGGGACGGCTTAGGTGTAATCACACTGCTGCGGTTGCGAGCAGATAAACAATTAAGAGAAGGCCATGTGCAGTGAACAGCTGATCGGCGGGAGGGCCGTGAGTCTGACCCTTGCCAATCTGATATGGATGGCCTATCCTGAGTATAGGTCATCAATATAAATAGCACGGACAACCCCTTTAAGTTAATACGGATTAGGACTCTAGGGGGCACAGGCTCAAATATCCCTCTGTCGTATTCTAAATAGACATCTGGGTGGGCCCTGTTACGGATTTTGCATTGGGACCATGGAGCTCCAAGTTAGAACTAGAGATGAGCGAATCTATTCGCCACTTTGTAGATTCGATACGAATCTTGAAAATTTTTTACACCAAAGCGAATCCGAATATTTTCAGATTCGCTTCGGAATATTCTTCTTAAATCTTTGCACGCTAAGCCTAATTACGCATCATATGATTTGTACGCTAACGCTACGCATCTGATAATTTGTACTCTAATGTGTACATATTCAGTTAAGTAGCGCAATTTTACTGTATATTCCTTTTTTTGTGCGGGCCTAGACAATAATACGCTAAAGCTTCGTACGCACTTTGTACACTCATATGTGACATATGTATTCGCGGGAATGTTAGCAGAACACGAATACTTTTTTACGCAACTTGAACCAAGACAAATCTCTTTAATTGTTCGGCGAATATTCGGCGAAGCAAATCTTAGAAAATTCACTCATCTGTATTTAGAACCTAGAACAGCAAATGAGAACCTTTTAGAGAGCGAGTGCCCAAACTGTAACCCAAAACCCACTTATTTATCTCAAAGTGCCAACACGGCAATTTACCCTGAATACTACAGTCCAATGTAGTATATCTTCCATGTACTTTATTATTTAGCTATAATAGCCTGTATACATTCCCTGCGCTGCCTGTGCCGTTCATAGTGTGCCCTGCGCTGATGAATGGCAGGAAAAGTCTAAGGTATATTGGTACACCATAGATTTTTCAAGGCTGCAGTTGCCCACAGAGAGGGCTCTGAATCCCGTCTCCAGCACCTGTGCCATAGGTTCGTCACCCCTGGTCTAGAACATTTGAGTATTTTATGAAAGATAAAGTGGAGACAGTAGTTGTGAGCTGTACCTTAAATCTATTAAATGGGCCACTTAATAATTCTGGAGCAAACATAGATTTTCACCATTCTCCTTATTCCAGTTATCAAATATCATCTCTTTTTCTAATTTGGGGGTCGAAATTCGCCAAGAATTGTGTCAGTTTGGCAGCCATTCCGATATGTTTCAAAAAATTTCATTTTATGCTGCCAAAAACTGGGTTCTGTGGTGTATTATTGTAGTGTGGCCAGACAGAGACCAAAAGGATAACCTCCATCTGGCTAACATTACCTTATAAACATGTTCTGTATGTATATCAGGAGCTTTACCGCCATATACTGTATGTTAAACCTACCTCACAAACTTGATGTAAAACCTGACCTTACATGATGTCACTTGCAGAGAAGATTAGAAAGAACCGGCTGTCATACAACAGTTCCATTCTCTGATAGAAAAGACACAGTTTCATTTTTTTGTTTCTACCTTTGTTCCAGATGGACATCCATATAAAAAATGTAAAAAATAAAAAATAGCGAGAGCATCCTCTCAGAATCTGTATTTCAGTTTATGGATTCCACACAGACCATGTTTGTGGCTAGAGATGAGCGAATCATTGAAAAAATTGTTCGCCGAACATTTGCCAAAGTTTTCCTAAGATTCGTATATTCGACGAATAGATTTGTTGTATTTGCGTACAAAATATACGTTATTATGTGCTATTAGCGAACATTCGCGCACTAATAACGAACGTACAGTTAAAAAATGTACGCAACTTCTTAGAAGACGCATGAGCGTATAAATAGCTTACGAATCCTCAGCGTACTATTGTCTACGCGATTACGTAATACGCAGGCATGTACAACGAGAGGCCGCGGGGTGCACTCCTCAGAGGCAGAGCGAATATTCGAAAATGGCATCCAGACGATCCTCATCATTTAGCTCTGCTGCACAGCTGAAATACATAGTCCGGCTGATGGACCGCCAGGATTACGATTTACAATGGCACACACCGCATAAAAAGGAGGTGATCCAGCAGGTGATCCGAGGCTTGCGCCATAGTTTTGACACCTTGCGACCCCCGGGCCAGATCCAGTGTAAATGATCAGATCTGAAATCGCCCTCAGAGGCAGCATGTATATTTGAGGTAGAACAAGTAAGGTGCTGTCTATCCGGCTAAGTGCATAGTACAATCATCCACCATACTATAAAGTGAATATGAGGACACATTGCGGTACCTGTAAAGATATACACACAATGGGCAACATACTTAAAAATGTTGCTGAAAGGTAAAAACATTACTGCAAACAATCCAGTGCAAACAATATAGTGCAAATACATGACAAAGGTATTGGCTATCCCGGTCAGTTCCCAAAACTCACTCCATTCCACCTCCCCCCCCCCATGACCCATAAATAATGACACAAATACCGTATTGGATTTTATCGGCCACAGCAGCCATTTTATTATCATATATATATAAATGTTATCTCAACATTAACATTACCCCATATGCAACGGCATATTCCAACATAACCACCCCAAATATGTATAACATACAATAATAATAATAATAAAAACCAAGAAGGGAGGTCCTCGAAGCCCCAACCATTATTAATTGTTCCCTGGGGTACTCCATCTTGCCCCCAGCCGATGAGCGCCAGCTCGGAGGCACCAAAGATGGCCCCTAAGAAACTGTCCAGCAAATACCAACCATGGGAGTCCAGCCCCAACCATGGGCCCTCCCATCTTCCAGAACCTGTTATTCCGCCAACTCCGAGGACCTCCCTCCGCCACCAACACACTAGCTTGACTCCTTAAGCTCGTGCGTCACCCCACATAGCCAGGGCCGTCTCAATGCTGCCCTGCAAACCAAGGCACCACAAATCAATCCCCACCGCATTGAGATGCACTCCATCATCCCTCCAAAAAGCCCCCACACCGTGTTCCTACTCACCATGCCTCACAGCAACCGCCCCATTCCGAGCCATAAACCTGCTCACTGCACGATTGACCTTTATCCGAGCCTTGTTAACACGGTCAACCGACCGCGCCCCACGCCAAACCCGCCTATAAACAATGTCTGACCATACCGTCACTATCCCAGGAAACAGAGCCCAAATGCGTAACAAATCAAATTTAATATCCCGGATCAACTCCCGGAATGGTCTCACCCCCAGATCATTTCCCCCCACATGGAGCACCAAGATATCCGGGGGTCGGTCCAAACGCACAAACCTGTGCACCTCCGGCAACACACCACTCCACACCATACCTCTTTTTCCAAGCCACCGTATTACCGCCACCTCTCTGGAAAAGCCCAGTTGCCGCCCATCTTTACGCACAGCCGCACGCAAGGCTCCCCAAAATACATAGGAATGGCCCAGAATCCAGATCAGTGCCGGCTGTCGATCTGAAAAAGAAAAACAAGAGACAACATCCCCACTCCCATTAGCGTCTTGTCAAACAACCCGCATGCGAACCACACTAACATCGAACAACATCACGCCCTTTACACCCACTCAGGACGGACATATGACATAAAACGCCGAGATTCCCACCGACCAATCCGCTTCACCACCTCTTCCCCAACTCCACGCCTAGCAGCCTCCGTAGCCGCACCTATCCTGAATGAATGACCTGTATAGCCATCCAACTCTAACCCCAAATGTGCTAAACATTTCCGAAAGACTGCCAAGAACTGAAAACGCGACAAATAGGACGCGTCCTCATGAATTAAGAGCGGAGCAACCGTGCCCTTCCTAACTGCCCAATAATCCCGTAAACAACCTACCGGACACATAAAGCACCCATGCACAGCATACAGTACCACTCTATAACCCTTCCCCTCCCTATCCGTCTTGGATCTACGAATCCGAAACTCAACCCTATCCCCAAAAAGATCAACATCCTCGTAACGCAACCCACCTGGCTTCCTAACACTGGCACTAACCAATTCCCCCAAACGTAGCGCCCCAAAAAATGCTAAAGAAAATGCCACTTTAAAAAGGCAAACCTCAAATTTAGACCTCCCAACCGCCTCCAATGCCTTGCCCAAATCCAACAACAGCGAGAAAGACACTGGGCGTCTACTATCCTCCACCGACCGACCCTGCCTCCAACCTTTCAACGCCTGTGTTACCAAAAAACCTTTTGTGACATCTCTCATGCCACGCAACTTAAAACCAAAAGCCAACCCGGCAACCGTCCTATTTATCTTCGCCACAGACCAGCCCTCCTCCTTACAATAACCCAAAAACAACAACATCGGAGCCTCTAAGTCCCCTTCCACACCTACACCTAACCGAACGCACCACCGCTCCCACTCCTTCCAGGCTCTATCATAAGCATCCCACGTATTCGGGGCTAACGATGACCGAATCATCCCTGCGATTGTTCTTCCAGCAGATCCCACAGGCAAGCCGGACAAGATAGAGGGACCGCTTCCGCCTCCGGTGCCAATAGCCGAAAACGCTCCCACTGAAAACGAGAAAGCGCATCAGCTATACAGTTCTGCACCCCAGGAACGTGAGCAGCCACCACCCAGGCATTTAGCACAAGGCACTCTAGGACCATGCGCTGCAATAGCTGAACCACCTGCGGCGACGATGCCGACAATGAATTGATCGACTGGACCACCCCCAGATTATCGCAATGAAAACGTACTTTCCGATTGCGAAATCTTTCCCCCCATAAGAAAATTGACACCACAATGGGAAAAAGCTCTAATAAAGCTAAATTATGAACCCAACCCCTAGCAATCCAACCCTCTGGCCACTTCTCCGCACACCATTGCCCCTGACAATAGACCCCTAACCCTGACCCCCTGCCGCGTCCGAAAACAGTTCAAAGTCAAAACAGTCGATCACTTCACTCATCAATAGTGAGCGCCCGTTATATGTGTTCAGAAACGAGCCCCACACCCGCAAGTCAGCTCGCAACTCCTTCCCCAAACGAATGTAATGATGAGGTGCCGTCGCCTTAGCAGTTGCCATTGCTAATCGTCGCGAAAAAACTCTGCCCATCGGTATAATCCGACAAGCAAAGTTCAGCTTCCCCAACAGCGACTGAAGATCCCGCAATCGCATCTTCTCCAAACGCTGCGCCCGCCGCACCGCGTCCCTCAAATCACCCAGCTTGTCCTCAGGTAACCTACATTCCCACTTCTCAGTATCAATAGCGATACCCAAGAAACTGAGTTCCGTCGCCGGCCCCACCGTCTTTTCCGGCGCTAACGGTACGCCAAACATCGCAAACACTGACTCCAGAGTGTGCAACAACAACGAACAAATGGACGAACCCGATGGACCTATGCACAAGAAATCGTCCAGGTAATGTATTAATGACGATTGCCCCGCCACCTCCACCACCGCCCACTCCAAAAAGGTACTAAAAGCTTCAAAATATGCGCACGAAAGCGAACACCCCATAGGAAGGCAACGGTCAACAAAATATTTCCCTTCCCAGTAACACCCCAACAAATGCAAACTGTCGGGGTGCACCGGTAGTGACCGGAAAACTGCCTCAATGTCCGTTTTCGCTAGCAAAGCTCCTTTTCCGAATGTTTTCAACCAGCTTATAGCCGCGTCAAATTATGTATATACCACCGAACAAAGGTCGGGGTCGATCCCATCATTGACCGACGTACCCTTTGGATACGATAAGTGGTGAATGAGCCGAAATTTGTTCGGCTCTTTCTTAGGTACCACACCCAAAGGTGACAAACGCAAATTCTCCAAGGGTGGTTCGGAAAAGGGGCCGGCCATCCGTCCTAGTCCCACCTCGCGAAACAGCTTATCAGTGACCACCTCCGGATGCGCATACGCCGAACGTAAATTTTTTCTTAACAAAACCGCACCCCCTGGAACAAAGGGGATACAAAACCCATTCTGAAAACCGTCGCGTAACAAAGTCGCCGCCGCCACATCGGGGTACTTATTTAGAAAGGGAGCCATCTTTTCCAGCCGCACCGGTGTCGCCCCCTTTTGAAACCCCATCCCCCCCTTTTGCCTTAGTTCCTCTGAAACATCTGTTAGCTCCATGTGCTCCCCCACATGAAGTGCATTCGTGTTTAAACTTGCACTTCCCCCCGAATTTGCACCCTCCTTCATTAAAAAGAAAGCACAATCCCTTTGCCGAATGTGCGGCGAAATTGGGTTGACTGGCCTGGTTTGACCCCCCTGCTTCCCCCCGAAAGGGCTGCCCAGATCGTACCGGCGCTGTGACTTTCAACCAGAGCGCTATATCCTTATGGTCCCAATGAATGTTGGGACACACCGCCTTACGTTGCCGAAACTGTTCATCATAACGTATCCACTCCTGACCCCCATAAACCCGGTAAGCTTCTCCAATAGAGTCAAGATAGCAGAAAAGGGCCGAACAGCATTCAGGCGTCTTCTCTCCAATGACGCTGGCCAAGATTGCAAAAGCTTGCAACCAATTAGCAAAGGTCCTAGGAATCAAGCGGTATTTCCTCTTCTCCTCCTCCTCCTTCTTCCCATCATCCTTTTTTGCCCTATCCAGGTTGAAACGCTCAAGGGGGAGCAGCGAAAAAATTTCGACATACTCCCCCTTCCAAATTTTTTCTTTTACGTCCTGCTTCAAGTGCGCCCCTAAGGGGCCCTCAAAGCATACGTAAACCTCCCCTTTCGCCTTATCGTCCATCCTAACTGGTTCGTCCTCGAGCGATCCCCCAGCCTGCGTTTGGACTGACACCGAACCACTGGACCCCGCAATACTTCCCCTGGAACACCCCCCCATGCTCTGGGCACCGCACGTCTCCGCCTGCTGCAACTGATTACACCCCGCCCCCATAACCCCCCAAGCTGGGAGCGGCGAGCCCCCAAAGTTCCCCAAACCCGACGTCAATGCCGCCAGCCCCCCAAGACTCCCATCAAACCTCGCCCCACGTCCCCAGAAGGCCCCCCCCCCAGGGAACTAAGCATAGAAAGAAAAGGTCCCCATGGTGACTCACCTGGCTGCCTGGGCGCTGTGAACCCAGCAGCCGAAGGTCCTGACTCCATCCCTGGTTCTGTTCCTGGATCCCTCTGCTGCAGACAAAGTCCTTGTTCAGCTCCCGTCCTGTCTGTCACGATGCTGCAAACCGAATCGGGGGCGGGGCCAGCGGCCTGCTGCCCGTTATCCAGGACCCTCCATGTGGATGTGCCCCCGCTGCTGTATCCAGGGCCAGCCTCCTGCTGCCCGCTCACGCCACCAGGCCTGCCTCCCCTTGCCTGTCCAACGCTGCCGCTGGGGGAAGTAGCCCGCTCCTCCTGCCCACTAACGTCCCGGGTGGCTTCCTCCACATTCCCAGGAGGCCCCACCGGACCTGGTCCTGCAATCCTCGTCGAGCCACTAGGGGGAGCCTGCACGCCGCCGCGCCGTCTGTTGGAGTCCCACCGTGTACCCGGATTCCTCCCACGGCGGGACAACTGACCAGGAGTCTGCTGACCTGCCGCCCGCTCCTTACCTGGCGCCGGACCCGGGGGACCTGTTCCGGACTGAGGCGCACCGGCGGTCGTGAACGCCGAGGCCGGCGTCCGTCCTGCTGCCCTGATCTGTCCCCTTCAGCTTCCGGACATAACAGGCCCTGAAGCTGGGCCTGCAACCACTCTGGCCCCTGCGCTGCCGCCCGCTCCCGCAGCTGCCTGATCAGGGCTTCTACCTCCGCCATCTTATTTGTGATAAGGTAAGGCAAAGATTCTCCTGCTTCACACACGCTGTTCCCTACGCTGGCTAATTATCAAAATGGCACCTTTTCCCGCTCTAGACCCCCCTTTTATCCCTGTCCCTGACTCCCCCCATCCCCTTCAAACTACCCAATGAACAGCCTACCCTACTTCCCTGACGCCACCCCCCGTCATGCTGGCCTCCCCCCCAGGCTTTGCCTTCTAGTCCGGGCGTACTTTATAGGTATAATGTAAACATTTTAAATATCACCTACCTAGCATGCTGACGGACACGTTTAAGTCTCTTTTCTTCTTTATGACGCTTGTCATAGAACTGGAGCAGAGTCCCAAACTCAGTTGCAATTTGTAATCCACATAGGTAAAATTGTAATCCAAATGGGTAAAAAAATAGCAGCAAAGGTTCCTTAAAAAAACATCTTTCAAGGGGCTCCCCAATAACCTGAAAAGGGAGAAAAAATGGATGAGGCGCACGTCTGCGCAACTTGGCTAAAGCAGCCCCGAGGACCATAGAATTTTGACGAAGGGAGTAGTCCTTCCGCGGCGGAGCGGGAACTCCTGCCGCCTCCGCCGTGTCAGCCAGCGGAGTGAACACCTCAGCGGGCACCTCAACCGACTTCTTAGGCTGCCAGACATGTTGAGAGACGTAGATCTCCTCCGGTTCCTTCTCCTCATAGGGGTCGGTACCCCACACCATGCCTCCCCAGTCAGGACCTCGCTGTGTCGCCATCTTAATTTCCTGAGTTGCCTCGTCTTCCTCGTGCGCTGGAGAAGGGGGCGGGGCTACCAGGGAGGAGTCTGCATCGCAAATCAATTGAATTCTTACGCAACAGCGTATAGAGTAACTTATACGTAGCAATAGCGTATAATTGATAGGACAAACTACGTAGCGAATGCATAGAAAGCCGAAGCGAAGCACCTATTATTCGGATTCGCTTCGCAGCTAAAAAATCCCAAGATTCGATACGAATCAACGAATCGATTCGCTCATCTCTATTTGTGGCCATATTGTACTGAGCTGCAATGAGGCGGATGAAGCGGTGCCTGTGGCCAGAGGCATAAGGCTACTTTCACACTAGCGTTTTAATATTCCGGTATTGAGTTCCGTCATAGGGGCTCAATACCGGAATAAAACACTTCAGTTTTGTCCCCATTCATTGTCAATGGGGACAAAACTGAACTGAAGACAACGGAAAGCATTCCGTTCCATCTCCAGACCGGAGAGCAAACCGCAACATGCTGCGATTTGCTCTCCGGGGCATCCGCACCAAGACGGAGAAGGAGGACAGCGCACAAAGGAAGGAAGGGAAGATTCCTCACAGTGCCCTCTGCTGGAGGGAGGAGGAAGCTGTGGGGAAAAGTGCAGGTGACGGATCCGTCACTAACTCCATTGAAAGTCAATGGAGGACGGATAAGTTTACTATTGTGTTACAACGGATCCGTCCCATTGACTTGCATTGGGGGTCATGACGGATCCGTTGTAACACAATAGTAAACTTATCCGTCCTCCATTGACTTTCAATGGAGTTCGTGACGGATCCGTCACCTGCACTTTTCCCCACAGCTTCCTCCTCCCTCCAGCAGAGGGCACTGTGAGGAATCTTCCCTTCCTTCCTTTGTGCGCTGTCCTCCTCTGCTGTCCGGAGCTGCTGGGGCCTATGTGAGTATATATGTATGTTTGTATGTGTATGTATGTGTAAGTGTATGTATGTATTTATGTGAGACTGTGTCTGACACGTGTGGGGCCGGAGCACGGTTCCGGCCCCACACGTGCACCTGCGGCAGCCCGGTTCCGGTGGGACCGTTCACCCGCCAGATCAGTGCTGCCGCAAGTGTGAAAGAGGCCTTACTTGAAGATCCTGGTCCTCAGCTCATAATCTGTAACGGTGGCACCACCTTCCATGAGCTTTCTGAAATGCTGGTGTTGTCTTATATAACAGAGGGGTCTTTGCACTCCCTCAGGCTTCTGGGCCCGGTAGCAACTGCCCCCCTTAGAGCTACCTGCCTGCATGAGGTCTCTACTGTACTTTCATGGGCTTTCAATTTCAAACAGAGGTAACCAGAGGGTTTTTTTATCATCATATTTGGTATGAGGCTTCCATTCTATGTTGAATTGAACCTAAAAATTAAGCGGACATGGCTGATACTGGGATTTTATCTGGCTGGACAACCCCTTTAATACAGTATAGACTATTGTGAAGTGGGCTACTCTGTGCCTGACTTGGAGAGTTTTCTCACCTGACTTTGATTTCATGCACACAGCAGTCTCTATGACCTATTACAAAGGAAATATAAATACCCCGTTGTCACAGGCAGTGGATGTGCAACTACTGCTCCAACCAACTGGTTTAACTTAAGGCTAGACCTAAGGGAGTTATCCTGGTAGTCCGCTGGTTTTCACTCTTTAACCCCTAAAACAGGGATCTGGACTTTTCTGCAAGGGAACCACCAGGCTACCACCTAAAATCGTCCCAGTGCGTTTGGCTGCTGACCCATGGGGGTCAGAGACACCATACAAAGCACCAAGAGGTTATTCGTTGCTTGTAGTCTTAAATAGTCAAAGGTCAGGCTAGGAGAAGCATGTGCAAATCGGCATAATTAGTCTGAGGTCGAGGCATGAGGCAAATGATCTATACGGTAAACAGGCGCTGGTCGGGTCAGGCAGCAGAGTCAGAATCAGTAAACAAGCAGAGATCAGTACACAGACAGATGAACAGAATAGCCCACCTTCACAGGGTGCTGGTAAGCTAGACTACCTAAAGCTCAGGTACTAAGGGAGAGTGCCTTAAGTACCCAGAGGCGTCAAGCCATTAGCTGGAGCAGCTTAAGGTGCACACACACTAGCCCTTTGAAAGCCAAAGAGCACACGCCATAGGGACAGGCCTGAGGAACCTTGCAAGGAAGGGCAGGCTGCAGCCTGCAACTACCTTGCAACTACCTACTGGTCCGGACCACCGAGACAGCAGTGAGGTCAGCAGGGTGAGCAATGTGGCTCCTATGTGCACTTAGAGGTGCGGGGAAGGGACAGGACAGGCCACCAGTGCACCACCTGTATAATGGCTTTTGCACATGTCACAGAGTATGCACACAACATTCTACCATACAAGTCAATGAGTCATCTCCAGACTACAGTTTCTTATGGTCCACTTGGCTGCTGTAAAACATCTAAATTAAGGTGACCATATATCCTCTTTTTTCCTAACATGTCCTCTTTCTGGGACCTAGAAATATTAACAAAAATATCTGGGATTCTCAAGGAAGTGCGGGGATGGGGGTGTGCCACCAGGTAGACACTATGATCTACTACAGTGCAAAAGCCTAAGGACCTGTGATGATGTCACCATCATGTGATCAATGCAGGAGGAACTGGAGCTCAGCAGTGGAGAGAAGTGGTAAGGACCTGTCATGATGTCACCAAGATGTGATTAGTGCAGGAGGGGCCAGAGCTCAGCAGTGGAGAGGAGGAGTGGTAAGGACCTGTGATAACATCACCGTCATGTGATCAGCACTGGAGAGGAAAAGAGGTAGAGGAGGACCTGTAATGGTGTCACCGTCATGTAATCAGTGCAGGCGGGGGCCAAGTTCAGCAGTGGAGAGGAGAAGTGGTAAGGACCTGTGATAATGTTATTGTTATATGATCCGTACTGAATAGGAGGCTGTAGAGAAGGACCTGTGATGATGTCACCATCATGTGATCAGCAGTGGAGAGGAGAAGTGGTAGAGGAGGACCTGTGATGCTGTCACTGTCATGTAATCAGTGCAGACGGGGGCTGAGTTCAGTAGTGGAGAGAAGTGGTAAGGACCTGTCATGATGTCACCAAGATGTGATTAGTGCAGGAGGGGCCAGAGGTCAGCAGTGGAGAGGAGAAGTGGTAAGGACCTGTGATAACATCACCACCGATAACATCACTGGATAGGAGGCTGTAGAAAAGGACCTGTGATGATGTCACCATCATGTCATCAGCAGTGGAGAGGAGAAGTGGTAGAGAAGAACCTGTAATGGTGTGTCATGTAATCAGTTCAGCCGGGGCGGAGTTCAGCAGTGAAGAAGTGGTGAGCCTGAAAAAGCTTGGAAGTTGTAGTCCTGTCTTCTTATACTCCCTCTCTGAATTGTCCTCTGATATGCCATAATAACAGCCTGGACATCCTGGGAGTTGTAGTCTTCTCCTATTATACTCCCTGAATAGTTCTCTGATATCCCAATAATGGACTGGACATGTTAGGAGTTGTAGTTCTGTCCTCTTATACCCCATCCCTGGAAGGTCTTCTGATATCCCATAATATTAGCCTGGACATGCTGGGAGGTGTAGTCCTTTCATCTTATATCTCATCCCTGTAATGTCCTCTGATATCCCATAATATCAGCCTGGACATGCTGGGAGTTGTAGTCCTCTCCTCTTATAGCTCCTCAGTATAATGTCCTCTGACACTGGTATGAAGATTACAGTTTTCATTCTGTGTGTTGTATCCTCACCGCTTGCACCTTTTGAGGGTTATGAAAGTGGTCACCCTATCAGCAGCTCAGACAAGATGGCTGATCCCTTAATTAATTAAAGAAAATGAAATTTTAAAAAATCTACAACCAAAAATAAAAATTGATTAGAAAAAAGTAAACAAATAAACATGTATCACTATCTGGTTCTAATTTTTGAGAAATTATTTATCTAATGATACAAAGTACCGAAAGGAAACTTCTCTCAGAAGGTCATCTAACTGCATCTATCCGATACCATGGAAAAAGCCGCTGCTGCGTTGCGTCGCTCTGATGTGAGCCTTTGTGATATTCTCTAAGTACTGCCATTTTTCTCCGGACATATCAAGTAAAGAAAAAAAATAAATAACAAAGAAACGTAAAGAAAAGTCCGGTCCTTTCCCACCAAGTGTCTGCAGTTTAACATTTCACCTGTGGCAGTGCTGATCAAAAAAGATCCTTCCTCAGCCTTGAGAGGGTAAGATGATACCCCCCAAAATTAATGCCAAGTGACAGGACAGATCACAAACCATGATTCTCGGCTGCGCGGGCTGGCGAACTCCTTCAAGTGACACGTCTCCAAAAGAGAACAGTCTCGCCCTGTCTCTTAACATTGCGTCTGAGGGCTCAACTGCCACATAGGGAACGTGTTGCAAGATGAAGGGGATATATGTGCAGCTGACATCTTGTCCAGTCATATACTGGAGTATGTCACCTCCTTTCCCCTGTCAGAAAACCCGGGGCTAATTTGTCGTCTCTATTGTCGCTGTTGTTCCCCTCACTCAGTATTTATTTCGTCTTCTCGCTGTCACGGAGGGGACGGAGATTCAGGAAGATTAAGTAACACATTTCTCATTCTTACAGCTGGGTAGAGCCCCAGCCTGACTTCTGCAGGTCTTTTTGGAAATCTAGTGGTATATATATAGACATTTTTTAAGCAAAAATAAATGGATTCCAAATTAGGCCAGGAGGTCAGAGGTCATCAACTAGTTATTGAAGAACTACAACTCCCAGCATTCTTCATGGAGTGCCGAGCCAGTGTGCATGCTGGCAGCTGTAGTTCTGACAGCGGCTAGGTGCCAGAGGTTGCTGACCCCTGAATAAGGAAATGTAATTGAAACTGGCCATCAATGTGCTGATGCAGATGTAGCAGAGCTGAGATTGTCAGGATGGTAATGTGCATAGGACTTCAAGTGCATCTATTCTACCTACTCTAACACTCGTGCAGGATTAGGCCCCATGCACACAACTGTATTCAGTTTGTGGACCACAAATCGTAGATCTGCAAAATACGGAAGCGGTCTGTGTTACAGCCATACTTTTTGTGGACCCACTAACTTCAAATGGTCCACGGCTCTCATCAGACAAATATAGGACTTATTCTGTCCTTTTACAGAACGGACATACAGATGTGGAAAGTACACGGATCATCCATGTGCTTTCTGCATCTGTATCTCCGTTTTTGCAAAAAGATAGACTATGTCCACAAAATGTGGATCACGGACCCATTGTAAACAAAATAAAATGCGGACAGAAAAACAGATACGGTGGACAGCAAAACGGTGGACCAGGTACACCCCCCCAACTGGTTACCTCCTCTCTGTACCCTTATTGCAGACTGCTAGCAATTCATTCATAACTTCTAGTACAAATAATAAAGGAACAGCACAACATAGAGAAATAAGAATAGATGCTCCAGAATTGTTATTACATGGGGAATGCATGAAGCTATTAAAACAGGCATGTCAGGAGAGGTGAAAGGTCCTCTTTAATGTTAAATGATTGTAGGATATAAAGCAAACTTAATGTATGTTGTAGTGCGGGAAGGGGTTAAAGGAGTTGACTGGTTTAGAAAACCACTGGAAATAGCATCTCTCTCTGGAGGACATGGCATGTCCATACATTACATAGAAATTCCCATTAATTTCATTTGGAAAGGTGCATTACTTCATCTCCCCTGCGGAGGTGCTGTGGGAGAACTGAACACTTATTCCCTTATAGATTGAATCTGATCACCGCTGATCTGGCCTCAGCAGAAGGGACACACTATGATCATCTTAGTATTGGGAACCTAAATGGATTTGTCAAAATGGAGTGTAGCCTGCTCTTAGGGCAGCTTGCAATTAAAGTTGTGTTCTCTGAGACCAGGAACCAATGGTCAAAAATGAGAAAAAAAAAGACCCAACTTTTTTGGCATTCCATTTCCAGACCGGAGGCTCCTTCTGGTCCAGTGCACATTACCCCTCCAGCCAATAAAAGGGAGACAGGATTTCTGCATGAGTCCAAAAATGCTCTGAGCAGCCGAGTCTTTTTTTTTTTTACTTTTTCATTATGCTCATCTCCATGACCATTGGTTCCTCATCTCGGAGAACCTCTTTAAGTGGAAGCTGTCCTAAGAGCAAGAAGTGCCCCATTTTGACAATGAAATTTTGTTTCCCAAAACTAGAATGCGCCATTCCTGGTTAATGCTGAGGTCATTCATCGGCTGGCAGTGTGGTGACATGCATGTAGGTGGAATGTCACACTTCCGATCCAGCAGGGACCAGATCAGCAGACCTGGAATGGCCTGAACAGTTGAGTTTTTTTTTTTTTTTTTGGTTTTGTACTAATCCTGGACCCCTGACCACTGGTTTCCAGTCTCAGAGAACCCGCTGCAAGAAAGATCTGCCCAGAATTTTCTCATCTTTGATTACCTAACCCCAATCCTTTTATGGTAGACCCATGAAGGTCATGTGTGAGAGCTGATCAGTTCGTTCTCCTTCCTAACTGTACATATGAATGGAGAAAGGGTGTGCCTGGGGCCGCTGCCAACCTGCATCTATCGGGCAGTGGTTTTTGGGGGAGCACGGGAACCTATGGCTCCTCTCCCCCACCATTCAGCCTCATAGGCCACAGGTCACTAGGCCTTAAAACCTATAAAGCACTAGAACAGCCCAAGAGAATGCCATGACATCATTGCGACCACCTGCGCTGGGTTTCAGGAGGCATGATCATGTGGTCAGACACCTGACTGATCACAATCGCCTGAGACCTGACAGGGAAGGCTGTGGTGATGTCATTGGGACACAGCAGTTTAGGCCACAGGCCATTAGAGGCTTGTGGCCTGCATCTCAGAAGGCGGACACGAACGGGAGTAAAGTGTGTTCTTCAGGCAGAAGAACTACACTGGAGCAGGTGTTTTGCAAGCTGGACTATGGGGGGCATTATAGTCTGGACCTCCACTGAGGGGAGGGGGCTTTACAGCCTGGAGCAGTAGATGGGAGGCATTACAGGCTGAAGCACTACAGATGGGCATTACAACAGAGTGGCACTAGAGGGGGACATTATAAAACAGGGGGCAGTACAGGGGGCATTATCCTACAGGGTGAATTATACATATGGGCCCTAAGGGAGGCATTATAACTACTGGGGGTACAGTGGGGGCATTTCAGTTTTTAGCTCAGGCAGCAGAAAGTTTGGGTGCACCACTGGGCATGCCAGGCCGTGCACGCTGTTATCTTAAGGCGACCTATGGTATTCTTATCCTGAAGTTGATGGGAGTGGTATACCATTACATTGTCAATAACAACTGGCGTCAGGGGCATAACTACCATAGTGGCATAACATGCGACTGCCATGGGGTCCAGAGCAAGAGGGGACACAGGTTTAGTTAGGATTATCTCCTCTTCTACTGGAGGTGAAAACTTGGTCAGGAATCTACCCTCTAAAGGAACAACTTTTAGAAAATGAGGCAGTGGAAAAATGGCCCAAGGGTCATTGAAAAGGGTTTAGGCGGAAACCCTTCTGTCCTGTGTGTGGGGGGCCTGGTGTGATCCTTGCTATGGGGCCTTTACTTCTCTATGTACACCACTGACTGGCGCGACTTAATTTGAGGCAAGCAGCCATCACCTTTATTTGCCGACTGAATTATTTTTGAATGGAGACGGAGCGAGATCCAAGACGAGGAGATATTTTTACACGATCCTCAGCATTTATCAGATACCCGTGACAGTTCTTCATACTAATATTGGGATTTTTCGCCCCGCTGCCTCAGTTTCCGGTCTGAGCTTCTCTAATTGTCTATTGTGTTAAATGATCTGTGTATCTGCGGTTAAATATTCTGCAGGAGGCCCATTTTCCGTTGCATATCCTCTGGGACAAGACAGAAACATTGATTTGCAGGATAAATAAAGACAAAAAAAAAAATTCACAAAGATTTTCTTCGTTATTAATTGCATAATTGCTTTTTCTCTTAGGGGTAATTCGAGCTCTTAGGAGTCACTTACAGAATGGTTTAACCCATTCATCCGAGCGTCTTATTCTAATTGCCATTAGGAATGTAGAGTCCCGGCGCCCGGGGACTTCACCTTCGGTTCTTAAAGCGTTTAGTCGATGAGGCGGCCATAGCGAGTCCAGGCGTTTACTCTCATTATGGATTTTTCCTCTTTCAGAGCCTTTGTCAATTACTTTCAATTTAGAATCCATTTCTAAAAACATCAGAACGACAGGTGACAATGAAGAGCATGAAAAAGCAGGGAGATAAGTGGAGGCACGAGTGGCTGAAATTGCATTGTGTGCATTTAATTAGAGCCTTGCTGTTCTGTAATTGATGAATCTGAAGTGTAACTCTTACAGATGAAAAAAAAAACTTACCAAAATGAGAGATTAACCGGTATTGAAACCTATTGAAAGCGTAAATTGACATTAACATCGGTGCTAATAAAAGTCAACTTTGAGCTTATTCAACACTTTGTCGACTAATTACTGTGAAGGATTTATTATTAAATAAATATGATAATGGAGTTATGAAAAAAAAACAATGCGAAAGTAAAAAATGCTAAGTAAAATGAGAAAATAAATTGATTGGCAGCTCCGGACGATGCGGTAATTCTGGATTTATATAAGAGGGAGCTGGGGTGATAGTGGTGAAGTAGAAACTTACAATACATGCACACACACACACACACACACACACACAAAATCCAAATATACTGTAAAGGTACATGTTTTGTGTGGATTTTTGGCAAATTTGGGGGTTTTTTATTGGAGCTTTGTTTCCCACACAGCTGCACATTTGCACCAGAAACTTGTCTGCATTAGGCTACTTTCACACTAGTGGCAGTACGGATCCGGCAGGTGAAAGGTGCCGCCTGATCCGTGCTGCCGCAGGTGCAAGTGTGGGGCCGGAACTGCACTCCGTCCCTATACACTTCTTGAGGAGGAGGGGTACCTCACAAGATGTGAGACATGCACAAGAGGCCTTTAAAGAGTTAATTCGGGGGGTCGGCGGTATACCTGTCCCAGCAGCGTTCGGCACTCGCAGCCCTCAGGCCCTGAGACGGTGAAGGCCGTCCTCCTCCTCCTGTGCTGTGCGGAGCTGCTGGGGCTGCCGGGAGCATGTAAGTATGTCTGTGTCCTTGTATGTGTCTTGTATGTTTATGTGTCTATGTATGTGTATGTGACACTGTCTGACACGTGTGGTGTACAGGTGACGGATCCGTCATGAACTCCATTGAAAGTCAATGGAGGACGAATCCGTTTACTAGTGTGTCACACCAAACGGATCCGTCCCCATTGACTTGCATTGGGCGTCATTCCGGATCCGTCTTGGTGCGGATGCTCAGGCCAGAGAGCAAACCGAAGCATGTTGCGGTTTGCTCTCTGGTCTGTATACTGAAGAGAACGGAACGGAATGCTTTTAGGAGCATTCAGTTGTCTTCAGTTCAGTTTTGCCCACATTGACAATGAATGGGGACAAAACTGAAGCGTTTTATTCCGGTATTGAGCCCCTATGACGGAACTCAATACCGGAATAGCTAAACGCTAGTGTGAAAGTAGCCTTAGACAAAAGTATAACAATGGCCAACTGGAGACACAAACCAACTAGGTTACTGATTGATTCGCAGGGTGTGGAGTCTATTGAACCCCTGCATGGACCTCCCACAGGAAAACCCCTCATCATCACCCCTGGGGTAGTCTCCATTAGCAATGGCTGACGCATAGACAGGCAGACTCTTCCAATATGCGGTACCAAGGCACCAGGCATGAATTGTAGATGGATGGAGCAAGGCTGGCAGAGTTAAAGTCAAAAATTGTAGTCTGGCAGAGGACAGCCGAGTCGTAGCTGTCATAACTGTTGTGTTCACATCTGTTCCGCAATTTTGCGACCCAGTCATTTCAATGGGGCCGCAAAAGATGTCAACAGCACACCATGTGCTGTCCACATCCGTACTTCCGTTCCACAGCCCTACAAAAAAAAAAAAAAAATAGAACATGTCCTATTGTTGTCTGTTTTTGCGGACAAGAATAATCATTTCGATCATAGGGCTGTCCGTTCCGTTCCGCAAAATGTGGAACGCACGCAGCCAGTGTCTGTGTTTTGCGGCTCTGCAATTTGCGGACTGCAAAATAGATACTGTTGTCTGAATGAGCTCTAAGCAGGAACAAGTGCACACCAAAGTGGACTAGTACTTATTGCAGTTTATTACTTAGGGATGTGGGAATAATCCATGTAAAGTCAAGGGCACGTTAGTATTGGTTGATGTCAGAGGTCTTCAGCACACATTGGCTGGGGACTACTGAATGCGCATGGCCCGTGACATGAACAGCGTCATGCAAGAACAGAACGTTGGATACCTAGACAGGTGAACTGACATGAGCGGTTTGGACTCAGCATAGTCCTATAGGATCAAACATCCTACTTCCAATTGGATCTTTCTGCATTAAAGGGGTAGTTAGACCTAGGCCAGCCTCAAAATAGAAGGACAACCCCTTTCAACTGGCAAAATACTTCCCACAGCACTAATGGTAGTATTATCAGGTTTTAAAGATAGCCTATACATTCTACTGTAATTGGCCAACCAAGTGTAGCAGAACGCAGTCTGGGACATCTGCTGTGATTGGTCGGCCAAGGAAACAAACTTTGCTGTGATTGGCCGAAAAGTCTCAGATCAACCGGCCTGTGAGACAATCTAGACAGAAAGAAATATTTTTGTCCCTGATTTAAAGCTGGCCAGACACATAAGTAATGTTGAGCGAATCAAAGTGTCTGAAGTGGACTTCGATGCGAATTTCAGGGAAAATTCGATTTGCCGCAATATCGAATTTCCTCGTGCTTCGTGTTAATGAATCAATTAAAAAGTCATATTCACTTCATCCATCTGAGCGTGAAGAGGCCGCTGCAGCCATCTAGATTGAAGATTCCACATGAAATCTCATGCGTGGTGACTTATGACATCACAGACCACCAAGATTTTGCGCGAGATCTTCAATCAAGATGGCCAAGGCGGCCTCTTTGTGCTCAAATGAATAAGGTATTTTTTTTAACCGATTAACCCTTGAAAACCCTAATTTTTTTTTATCTCAGATGCTATGATCAGTGATGAACGCAACATCTGAGGGGTTAAATGACAGGGGTAGCGCAATCACCGTTCTCCATTATTGCGCCTGCTGCTAACAAAGAAATTTGCTTTGTGACTAAGTAATTTTTGTAAGAAGTTTTGTAAATTTCGCTCATCTCTATACATAAGATAAGGATCAGGATCAAGATGTGATGACCGATTTTATGTTAGCTTGCTCATAGGAATGATCTGACCATCACCTTGCCTTAGTAAGACTAAACTGGTGAACCACATAATATATATATATATATACATGTAGCAAAGTGGTAAATTATTGGCCCTGATCACGCCATTCACATCTAAGTTCAGCGAAGAATTTCCATTATGACATCACTGTTTTGGCAGAGAGTAGTCCGCCATTCGCCATCACAAATGATCGCTTATGTAAGCGATTGTCGTTTCATCTGCATTAGGCTGTCATACTCATTCAACTGCTTTCAGACGAATGGTCGGCTATCTCGCCCAACTTCCCCATACACATACATGTTCAGTTCAGCCATACATGTATGGGCATTCAATGGGGAGAAAGCCACTCACAGACAAAAGTGAGAACAAAAGGATTGGGTGAAAATATTCATTTTACCCGACCCTTCTGATGTTGGCGGAGAGTTGGAAGGTCCTCACACACAGTGGTGAATTTAAAGGGGTTTTCCAGGAGTTAACTATCGACACCCGGGACCCCCGCCGACCAGCTGTTTGAGAAGGCACCGGGGCTCCCGTGAGTGCTGAGGCCTTCTCTCAGCTTTTCCTGGGCCAGTGATGTCACGTTCATCGGTCACGTGGCCTAGGAGCGACTCAGCTCCATTCATGTGAATGGGGCTGAGCACGATACCACTGTACCGCTGTACAATGTACGGCGCTGTGCTTGGTGAGCTGCTTCTCAAACAGCTGATTGGCGGCGGTCCCGGATGTCAGACCCCCACCGATCAGATACAGATGACCTATCCAGAGGATAAGTCATCAGTAGTTAACTCCTGGAAAACCCCTTTAAAGGGATGTTCTAAACATGACAACCCTTTTCCATATGACCTATTAAGGATTATTTTAATATCCATGAGCCACTAACATGTGGTACCGCTCTGGAAAACCCATTTATGTCTTACATGGACTGTCATTCCAGTCACTTGGCAAAATCAGTGGTTTGCTGGGGTCTCTGCCGCTAGTTGTGTGTAATAAGAAAACCCCTTTAAGAAAATAATAGTTGAATCGATTCTCCCATTGTATTCTACAGACTGACTCATCTCTGGTCATGACATTTTTTTGTTATTTTCAAAAGAAAGAAGTGAGGACCCTCCTCCCCCTAAAATGGAACCTTCTTGATCATAAAACTTCACATTTTCATCCCAATCTCTTGTCATCTTGCAGTAGTTGCAGAAATGGTCTGAGCTCTCTGCACCTTTCTCTTGCTAAAGTCGCCTACTTTACCTTCAAATCTGATGAAGTGTCAAAGTCATTTACCAGTAATGAGTTCTGCTGCAAATTTTATTTTGCTTGGAATTTAATTAATGGCCCAAAGACTTTCCATTGTGATTTGAGCAAATGAATAATAAATCAAGAAAGGAGATTTGTCAGGGAAGGAACATCTGTTTCTTACAAGCGTTACAACATGACTACAGCTTGGCTGTGCATTACCAAGACAAAGACAGTAGGAGTCCTTTCCTATGCTGTTCTCTTCATTTATTGCTCCAATGAAGGTGAACGCAGAGCCCTGTAATGGGCCTCTCGTGTTAATAAAGCTTTGCGCTCCCTCGCTTCTCCGGCAGCCTCTTGCTTTTGGGCGCCCCTGTCCTTAATACATGGTTTGTTGGTCAGCATCAGGAATTGTGCAGTGTCAGTTCTTTAGCGGATGATTAATATCAGAAAGACAAATTCATAACAAGAAACACTCGGAAATTACCATCATATTAGCTTGCACTGTCATGCCTTTTATGTGTTTTTAAAAAGGAGATGACAAGAGATAATAATTGGCTGTGAAAATAAGAAAGAATGGTGGTGGATGGGTGGCAGAAGGATGGAAGGAGAAAGAAAAAGACAAAGAGAAAGGAAGGATGGAAGGAGAAAGAAAAAAAAGACAAAGAGAAGGAAAGGAAGGAAGGAGAAAGCAAGAAAGAAAGCAAGAAAGAAAGCAAGAAAGAAAGCAAGAAAGCAAGCAAGCAAGAAAGAAAGAAAGGTGGAGTGGTGGCAGAAGGATTGGATGAGAAAGAAAGAAAGAAAGAAAGAAAGAGAGGAAGGAAGGAAGGAAGGAAGGAAGGAAGGAAGGAAGGAAGGAAGGAAGGAAGGAAGGAAGGAAGGAAGGGAGTACAGCATGATTTAGGGAAGAAATGCCAAAGTAGGAAAAAAGAAAATGTAAAAAGAAAAAAGGCGGATGGATGTTTGACATGAAGACAGAAAAAAAGGAAACAGAAAGTAAAAGGAAGGTAAAGACAGGTGGGGGGTTTGTGAACAAAGGGATAGTAAATGTAGAGGGAGGAAAGCACGAAAGGAAGAAAAGAAAGAAAGAAAATTTAAAGGAGAAATAAAAAGAGAAAGAAAGAAAGAAGGAAAGAAAGAAAGAAAGAAAGAAAGAAAGAAAGAAAGAAAGAAAGAAAGAAAGAAAGAATATTGACAGCATGATAAATGGAGTAAATGATAAAGAAAGGAAACATAGAAAAAATACCTCAAAAATGTTAAAATGAGGAAGGAAAGAGTTAGGTGGATGGGTATTTGACATGATGACAGAGATAAGAAAGGAAATGTACGAGATAAAGGAAAAGGAAAATCATAATTAAAAACTAAAGAGAATCTAAGGAAGAAAACAGAAAGAAAAAAGACAAGCAGGGCTAGTGTACAAATAAATGGAATATAACATAGTAACATAGTTTATAAGGCCAAAAAAAGCCCTCTGTCCATCCAGTTCTTCCTGTTATCCTGCAAGTTGATCCAGAGGAAGGCAATGGAATGGAGGAATGGAAATGGAAACGGGAAAAATATATGTAGAGAAGACAGGAAGGAATGAGAACTTAAGGAAAGGAAAAGAAGAAGGAAAAAATAAAGAACGATGACAAGAAAGACAGATGAGAGTAAAACAGGAAATGTTGGAAATCTAGGTAAGCAGGGGAAAAAAAGGAAAATGGAGGGCAGACTGTAAGGAAGGAAATAAAAAGAGGAATGAAAGACAAACAAGGTGGGTGTTTGAAATAATGGGAATTAAACTGGAAATGTAGGATGTACAAGAAGAGGGAAGAAAAAAATTATGAAAAAGAAAGAGAAAAGAAAGAAAGAAAGAAAGAAAGAAAGAAAGAAAGAAAGAAAGAAAGAAAGAAAGAAAGAAAGAAAGAAAGAAAGAAAAGGAAGTGGGTGTTTGAAAGGAGGGACATTCAAATGGAAATTAACAACATACAGGTAAAATAGCAAGAAGGGAAAAAATAAGGAAGAAAAGCAAAATAGAATAAAACACAAGAGAAAAAGTTGAATAGAAAGAAAAGAGGCAAGGAGGGGGGTGGGTGGATGGATATTTGAAGGAAACAGAAATAAAAACGTGAAATGCAGAAAAATTTAGGGAAAGAACAAGGGAGAAAGGAAGGTAACGAAAAATGACAACAGAATCAAAAGAAATAAAAAAAGAAAGGAACAAAAACAGGAATCAGAATTGAGAAGCAAGGGAAGATGGAAGGAAAAGTAATAGGGGAGGAGATAGCTACGGAAGCAGCAAATGATGGGAGGAAACTGTAATTACAAGTCCTTATTAACTCCAAACAATGCAAGAATAAATATTAGAAGAACAGGACACCACCACCTCTGCTGCTGGTAAAATTGCACATTTCCTTTGAACTACTGTATTCCTTTCTGCAATAGATAGGGTTAAACAGCCTTAGGAGCCAAGCTCTGCAGTGCAACATATGAGCAGTTGTATAAAGGGAGCCTGACATAATGCACTAGGAATTTACACATGTAAAAAATAGGCTCTCCAGACTTTATTTCCCTATTTATTGCTGGAACACATTTAGCTGCTATACACAGAGGAGTCTTAAGTGCCCACAAGGTAGGTATAAATCGCCTTATGAAAATTGGCACTGCAGGGCTTACGACGGCCCCTGTGTAATGTTTGTAATGTATGCTGAGCATAAATTGGTACTCAAGTGATGCAGAGACGCCCAGACATTTCCTCTCACCATTTTCTCTGCACATTCTGTTTTAATGTAAAATGATGCTCTATATAAACATAGAGATGTGTTTTACAGGGCTTGGTGGATGTGCGCTTCTGTTCCTTTCCAGCTGTTTTCCCCACTGAATTATTGATTTGCTTATGTAGTATTAGGAAAGCAGAATTTCTACACCAAGGAGACGAGCAGAGGGCTTAGCCGATCACTTTTAAACATCCTTGAGAGCAAAATGTGGTCAACCTCATCATTGGAGTCCACCATTGGGATTAAAAGGGTCTGTTTAGAAATGTATGATCATTTAGGGGGCCCAACCGATCACTGGAAGGGGGAACCCAAGTACCATGTTCTTATTTACCCCACTACCATGGTGAGAAGGTGTTTTAATGGAGCAAAGAATGAGGATCATAAGATTTGAATGGAGCGGCAGGGCACGTGCTCAACCACTGCTCTAGTTAAACTCTACATATGATAACTAGAGATGAACGAATCACACAAAATTTGATTCAGGTTCGATTTGGCCAAATCGGTTGACAGAATTGATTCTGCTTGAACCAAAAGTGCTTCAGTAGGCCTGGAAATTTGTGTATGACACTCTGAGGACTCCTAGGACTCTATTTTTTCTTTCTCTCTCTTGTCTCTCACTTAAAAAAATAAAATAAAAAATTTAAATAATTTTTTTCTCCTCTCTCTTTTTCTCTCTCCAAAATTCGTCCAGATTGAACCACTAAAAATTTGGATTTAGATCCACTCAAATCTTTACAAAATGTGTGTTGAATCCCATTAGTTTAGAAACAATTCCTGTATCTCTAGTGATAACATATATTTCTAATAAAAAATGTTTATTTTGGGGGGGGGGGCGCGTCTTTATTTTATTACATTTTATTGAACTTTAAGTGCCTGTCCAGGATGTTTAAAATCTTGGAGAAGAAATGGGATGTGATAAATTTACAGAATACGATTTTGTAACCTGTAAAGTCCTCTGCCACTCCAGCACCTCCACTTTTGTAGTCCCTGCTTATCTCTGTTGTCCTGTAGTGATGATGTCACTATTGCCTGCTGTTACTGGTGCAGCCAATCAGTGAAGAGTCTGATTGCATTGTCATCACTGCAGGACAACAAATGAGTCTGGTGGGAGCCTGAAGTAGAGCTATTGCATACCTCCCAACTGTCCCGGATCCAGCGGGACAGTCCCGGATTTCAGTGACTGTCCCGCTGTCCCGGGCGGGGGAAATATGTCCCGCTTTCAGCTGTCTCTGCTTCTCCATAGGACGCAGAGACAGCTGATTAAACGGTGAAGCTGGAGCTCTCTGCTCCTCACTTCACCTCAGCCTCCCTCCCACACTTTCCACTAACCTCGTCTGGGGGAGGGGGGGGGCTGTGGAGCTCTCAGGAGGACTTGTAGGTTCACCCTCCGTAATGGGTAGATTGTAATGGCTAGAAGGAGGTCTGTGACGTCACTGGTCACATGCTACTTCATGGTCACATGACAAACCCCGACTTCAGGAGCTAATGGAAGGAGGAGGGGCTGTGTTTGCCTGCCAGCAGCCCAGTGAAGAAGGATGTGCTGCAGTCCTGGAGCTTAATGGGGAACAGGTAAGGGCAACATATGGAGCTCATATATGAGGGGGCAGGTGAGGGGCAGCATATGGAGCTCATATATGAGGGAGCAGATGAGGGGCAGGCATATGGAGCGCATATATGAGGCAGCAGTTGAGGGGCAGCATATGGAGCTCATATATGGGGGGGCAGCTTATGGAGCTCATATATGGGGGGGCAGCTTATGGAGCTCATATATGGGGGGGCAGCTTATGGAGCTCATATATGAGGGGGCAGGTGGAGCACTCAGGGGCAGTGGGGTTCAGGTGGAGTGGAATCTGATGCAATTACAGGTGTTTATAGTACAGATCTGGGTGTATTCTGGGGGGGGCTTTATAGGGTGTAAATCTGTGAGGGGGGCATGTGGTGTATACTGGGGGACAGAACAGGAGAGGACTCCAGCATAACGGAAACCGGACAGATCCGGTTTCATTATTTTTGGGTGGAGTTAGAGGCGTGGCTTAGTACAAAAAAATTTGCCACGGCGAGCTGCGCGCGCCGCACATAGTGTCCCTCTTTTCTCTTTTCCAAAGTTGGGAGGTATGCTATTGGGGTGTTGGAGGATTTTACAAGTGAGTAATACTTATTTGGTCTTTTTATCATATCCCTTTCTTTTTAAGATTTTTAAATGTTCCAGAAACCCCTAAAAGAGTAGGAGCTTCAAGCCTGTCGTCAAGCCTACAAACTTAAGTTTAGCAAGTACTGAGACAAACTGAGACAAAAAGGGGATGTCCACAATTCCTAAAGAGATCTCGTTACATATTCTGATTGGTCTAGCTGCATGCTACCTAAGGGGGTAAGTAGCCAGAGAATTGTTTTACTGTGATCTTTTCATTGCATTTCAAATGCGGAGGTTCCCAGGATCTCTCTTCAGGACCAAAGCCCTTCCAGTCCACCAAGAAAAGGGTCTTACTTCTAATCTTCTTTATATCAATGATATTTTTTACTTACATAAATATTTTCTGTACTAACCGATAAAACTGCAGAAGTGAAACCACTGGAGAAGTGATTGAAAATCCCTGGTTTGAGGAGAGACACATGAAAGGAATCGGGTATTCGCAGAGAGGCCAAAAGCTGTAGCTTATAACAGGATTCAATCTCTTAATGACTTCAAATGGACCAATAAAATGAGCAAGCTTGATGATGGAACCCGGAGCCTGATGTTTTTTTGAGGATAACCACACTGAGGCTGAGATCTGTGTTTATGGACAGAAAATGTCTTCATCCAAACAGCACTTTTTTCTAGAGTGGCCTTGGTCACCTGCCAGACCTAAAAAAAACATGTTGAACTGAAAAGTCAGCTGCCAGTACCCAAGAATGAACAGGGACAGGAACATGAACTCTGATGTGTTGCCCTTCGACTCACTAGCGTGATTATTGTGAGAGAATTCTGCCCATGGGGGCAAAGTGGCCAAGTTGTCCTGATGTGCATTAATAGCACAAGTAATTATTTTAGTAAGAACTTGATTGATGCGCTTTACTTATACATTGGTCTGAGGATGGTAAGTACAGGAAAGGTCCATGGTTCCATCCAGAAGTTTACATACTGCTCTCCAGAACTTGGAAGTTGATTGTGCTTTCCTGTTGGACACGATATGAAGAGGAAACTGACTGAGATGGAAGATGTGCTTGATGAATACCTTGACTAGTAGACTGGCATAGGACAAACCAGACAGACTTATAAAATGGGCCTGTCATGTTCAAGGGTTAAGGAGAACGTATCACAAGCATTCACTGACAAAACTTCTGAACAAAGAATAGGTAAAAACAATTGGTTTAATCCACAATGGTTACAAGTACAAGAGATAAACATAATCAGAATCAATGCAATAGTAGTGGGCAGGCACTCTAAATATGGAGTGTAAAAAGGATTTTTTTCTTTTTTAATATTAAAACATATTAAAGCATAAACATTCTGTGGACTCATGAACTAATCAATACTCGATTGTATAGAGATTGTATAGTAAATTGCCAATGATACATATATTCAAGATAAGCAAAGGGATTGAAATATATTCATGCAAAAAAATTCAGTTATATTCATGCAACAGTTCATCTGGTGTCCCTCTTTATAAAGGAAAGGAAAACGATATATATTTTTTATATCGTTTTTTTTAATATCGTTTTCCTTTCCTTTATAAAGAGGGACACCAGATGAACTATTGCATGAATACAACTGAATCTTTTTGCATGAATATATTTCAATCCCTTTGCTTATGTTGAATATATATGTATCATTGGCAATTTACTATACAATCTCTATACAATCGAGTATTGATTAGTTCATGAGTCCACAGAATGTTTTAATATGTTTTAATATTTAAAAAAAAATAAAAAATAAAAATAAATAAATCCTTTTTACACTCCATATTTAGAGTGCCTGCCCACTACTATTGCATATATTCTGATATTACATATGATTGGGTGAGTCATTATCGGACAGAGCACCTTATTTCCTAACAATAGAGGGAGAGCCGTCTTAATTTTCTATTTTTCCCTTTGATAATCAGAATCAAACTGGACATTTGGGTAGGGAACAGTGCAAACCTAATCTCCACCTGATCACTGCCCCTACCTACTTGGGTGATCTGACCTAATCCACAGCCTCCAACTGGTCTACAATCCTTATGCTAGCTAAGTGCAGGTACCTAATCCAAGCACCGGCAGTTAAAACTGCAGGGAAGTCCACACATTACTATTTGGCAGGAACCCAAGCATACAAAATCAGACATGAACTAAGATCACAAGTAAACTAGATCAAAGCAAAAACCGGAACTCATCGGGAATTATGGCATTCATTATATCGCTGAATAATCAGGCTGACCACATGAGTGAGGGCCAAAGTCACAAGCACATTAATCAGGTTTAGAACAGAATAGCAGGATGCCATACACATAATGCTGAAAGCCCGTTAATGGCAGATCACACGAATCCCGCTCACAACAGCAAGAGCAAGATCACTCAACATGCTGAATAAGAGAATCTGGAACCCATTCATACCATACCGGCACAGGAATGCAAGACTCATAGCAAGCACCCAGCTTTCCTTTAGACTGTTCTCCCAGGCAGACCACCCATAGGTCTTAATAGCTGAGTAATTAGGCCACCTGACCACCTCATGTTTAGACAATCAGACCAGGGAAACATTAATCCTTACATCATACCCAAACTCAAGGATCATCCAAGTCACACGTAACAGTTCACAAATAGAAGTCCGCACTCAGAACGCAAATCAGCACCTAACTTTCATGGGAACGTAGTGTTATAGTGATCCGCACTGTGACTGTGCCATTTTAGAAAATCAGTCACCCACATGGAAGAGGGAGGTAAGTCTGTGAGGAAAACTTTAATGATGTGCTGCCATTGAACCTCAGGCATGGGCATAGGGAGAAGCAGACCAGCAGGCTTTTGCTTAGACGTTTTATACTGGGCGCAGGAGACAGAGGCTGCAACAAGGTTCCAGATATCTTCAACAATAGATGACCACCAATAGTAATGAGAAATTAAAGAGCAACTGTCACCGCTCCTGACATGTCAGTTTTAGTAACTACTTGCATTCCCCATGTAATAACAATTCTGGAGCATCTATTCTTATGACTCTATGTTGTGCCATTCCTGTATTATTTCTGCTAGAAGTTTACAAAGAAATTGCCAGCAGTCTTCAGTAAAGGTACTTCTGGGTGTTACCAGTGGCGGGCATGTCTGACTCTGTCCAATCAGTGCTGCCTGTGTCAGACTGTGCAGGGATACACCCCAACTGGTAACACCCATCTTTACCTATCTGCAAGCAATTCAGTCATAAACTTCTAGTAGCAGTACCAAAGGAATGACACAACATAGAATCAAAAGAATAGATGTTCCAGAATTGTTATTACATGGGGAATGCAAGTAGTTACTACTAACAGACATACTGTATCTAGAAAGGTGACAGGTCCTCTTTAAATTAATGGTTTTGCACTGACCAGGATTCCCAGCATTTTTGGAGTGGTGGCCCCAGGACGGAACAAGTTTTCTCTTTGATTCAGGTACAAAAGTCTTACTGGGAGAAACATTGTTCAGATGAGAGCTCTGAGGCCTGGGTTCAGAACTAAACAGCATATTGATCCACTGTGAGAGTTCCTTGATGTAGCTGTGGTAAGGAAGAACTCTCAGAGGATCTGAGCCTATGTTCCTCAAAACCTCTCTGGATAGCTGCGGACCAGTAGCAGAGAGAGAGAGTTCAAAAGGAGAGACAATGTACAGATAGGCCAGTATTTGTTCTCGATGATCACGCTGCTGAGTCAGCTCTTGGAAGATTTTGGAGAGACCCATACAGAATGGATCAGCGGGACCATAGCCTGAGCTCACTGTTATGGCAATGGGTGTGGACACACTGTACCAACCAACTGGTTTTGTGGGCTAAGTCTTATCCTGGAAGTTACCCAGTATTCACCCTTTAACCCCTGTAAAGAGATCTGGACTTCGCTGCATGGGAGCCACCAGGCTACTACCTCCTGAGATAGTCCCGATGTAGTTGGCGGTTGACAAATGGGGGTCAGAGAAGCTGTTGCACAGCATCAAGGAGTCAGGCAATAAGTGTAGTCTGAATACAGGCAGGCAGATTACAAGAGTATACAGAAGACAGGTCCAAAGTCGAGGCAGGCTGCTAGGAACAATACGAGGAATAGGCAAAGGTCCGGGCAGGCAGTGTGGAGTGAGAGTTGGTTGGCAAGCAAGAGTTTGGTACACAGGTAGTCAGACAGGATATAACACCTTTGCTGATGTACTAGACACTAGAAATCTAAAGCTCAGGCAGCCTCCTACTGGGGAAAGTGCCTTATATGCCTTGGGGTAGCCAGCCATAGACTGGGGAAGGACTTGAACCTGAGAATGCTGGCCTTTTAAGAGGCTGGGAGAGTGCATACCCTATAGGACAGCAGGAAAGCCCATCAAAAGATTGCCACCAGCTAGTAGAGGAGTGGGACTAGAACAGGAGAGAGCCGTTTAGGTGAGTAGCGTGGTGCCCGTTTCTGCAGGAAACAGTGGGTCAGCGGTGGCACAGGATGCCTGCACAACAGCTACTTTCAATTGGTGGCACAAGAAGGCGAGTTTTCTTTCTTCCGGGGGATAGCTTATTTGCCTGCCACTCAAAAATTGACACAAAAGCTGACCAGCGTGCCCCTCTGTAATACCTTGACATGCTTGTTATGGCAGTCTATTAATCTAATGTCTTCCAATAGGAAGGGATCGGCAATTCATTCTTCAACTCTTTTTCTGACTTCAGCTTGAACATCGTCTAACCTGATGTCAGTACAAGATAAGGAAGGTTATGTCTTTACAAATCTTTCAAGTCATGAACATGATGACTCTATAAATTTATAAACTACACCTAAAAGTGGAGTATCTCTTTAAAATGGTATTCCCGTATGAGAAATGTAAGGCACCTCCATGGATCAGGACATGAGTTGCATATACCTTCAAACCAATGGGTTTTCCATGAGGTTGTCCAACATCATAGACATTAGGGATGAATATTATGCAAATGTTTCTCCAAATTGTGTTATAGGAGTTTTTTTGGCGTTCCTGTGTAGATCTAGTGTGGGGCCTAAGATGTCCCCAAATGTTGGTAAACATGCCATTCCACCAGGAAGATGGTCACATCCAGCTGCATACTAAATAAAGAGGTGGCCACACTTACTTGTCTTACTTAAATAGATAGAGACATGCACATACATGACCACCACCCTATTCAGTCTCCTGGCACTTCCATTGGTGAAATAGATATAAACAAAGCCACATTATCGGTTGTTTAGTCACCATGGAGGCAGAGCACATGACTGCTATGAGGCCCTGGGATGTGAGGCCCAGCTCTGAACTGGTCACCACTAGAGGGAGCTCAGTCCACAGATTGTTACAGTTTCTATTAATTTCAATGTTATCTGTATAAATAATATATTTAAAAAAACACCTCTTCCACTTTTTATGACATGGAAGTTGGATAAAGTGGGTGACGCAGAGCTTAACTTTTAAAATGTATTAAAAATTTCCTCCACATAATAAAAAATATTGTATCTTCATCAAACATTTTACAGGGGGAGGGGCCTATACTTAGTTTTGCTATGGTGCCCTATGACAGGGATGGCCAAACGGCAGCTCTCCAGCTGTTGCAAAACTACAACTCCCAGCATGCCCAGACTGCCTACTGCCATCAGCCTACAGGAGGACATGGTGGGAGTTGTAGTTTTACAACAGCTGGAGGGCCGCAGGTTGGCCATCCCTGCCCTATAAGATCTGTATATGCCCCTGCTTCTTCGCCTGAATCCCAGGAGTAAGACCTTCATCTTCCAGACTTTTATGAATGTCTCAGATAGGCATGCCCCTTTAATCCCACCTCATACATAACATTAGACATGCAGGAGAGTATCTATGTATATCAGAGGCAGAAGTGGTCAGATGAGATCTGTGCCTCTTTGTTTCTGTTTGGTTCTCATGTATGGAGGTTCTATCAATCTTTAGACTATTTGCTCAGAGAGCCGAGCAGAACTGAGCTCATGTTCCTCCTTGTCTTAGAGATTGGTGGGGCTCTTAATACTCAGACTCCCATCTATCGAAACATCTCACAAGCCACTCTGACGCCATGTCAGTTTGTTAAAATGATAGGAACCCTTTAGGAATCCTTCAAATATCAGAGCAAATGCTCATGCACATGGCCCTACAGCATCTCTAGGGATTCCATATGGGGGATGCTCTTTTGGACTTCTTATGTACAGAGGTTTTGATTTTATGGGTGAATATTTTTATACACATGTTTATATACAGTTTGATGGCAGCTTATGCCAATGTATTAAGGAGTCCATGCACTGTTATTCAGGTTCCATATGTAGTACCCCAGACCTGGGAGTATTACCATATACTGTATATGTATATTGTTTATACTGTGTATATTATTTATATATTGTATTGTGTTTTATATAGTAATGTTATGCATTATTATCTAATTTTGTAGGTTTCTGGCCATTTGTTCTAGCAAGGTATGAATGGCAAATGGTTGGCAAGGGAAAGGGCTGACCACCCTGTTCCTCCTCTCTTGGTAGGAGTGGGCTAGTCCTGCTTCCTGCCAGGAGGGGGAGTTCCTGACCAGAGATAGTGTGAAGACGAAGCACACGCCTGAGCTCCTGCTCCTGTTACAGATTCTCCATAGAGATCAATTTTTTGGTTCCTCAAGTGAATCCTTCAGAAGACAAACAGCAGAGTGAACAGCAGCTACCAGCATCAAAGACACTGCTGAAGGTGGGGGATTACAGCCAAGACACCCATCACCCAGAACATTACTAGGCCAGTACAATCTAAGTGCTAAATTGCAACCATCCAGCCTGCCTCCATATTCATTATGTTGTCAGAGAACATTGCACTCAAAATCTGCTGCTACCAAATGTATCTGAAGTTGCACTTCAAAAAAACTTTTATACATTTAATTCTGGCCTCATTCTTCAATACTCCTCAGCGCCGATAACCAGAGAGCAACAACCCGGGAGAGTACACCATGACACAACCCTTCATTAGGGCCACTACCATTCTCATCTTCCGTTCCTCTGAGGCTTGCTGAACATACACGAACATGAGCCCAAAAAAAAAAAAGGATTTCAGAAGATAAAAACTTTTTGTGATTTCATAATCCATAACTTGAATCTCTTGTGTTATAAAAATACAAAGACGCATAAATTAGCTCTTTGCACTATGCAAAATATTCTAATTTAACAGCTTTCCTTGAGAACAAGAATTTGTTCCAGTTCTTGGTTTAAATGTTTATGCTAATTGCTATTTATTGGCCCGGATGCAAATCATAGGCCGGCCAAAGTGAAATTTTATGACGATCAAACTCCCCCTTTTGAGCAAATTGAAAAAGTGAAACAAGTAGGGGGTGAAATGAGCCGGAGATGGTCTTAATGGCCGTCTTTTAATAGGGAAGATGAAATTAAGACTGATTTACGTGGCCAACTCCCCCTGTTTTCTCTTATCAGCTCATTTGGCAGGAAAAATGGAAAAGTAATTGTTCTACTTTCAGTCTTCGCTTCCAACCATTATTTATTGGGTGAAATTAATCGCTGTTTATACTTTCTTTATACAGAATCTGCTCCATCAGCGATATAAACCCCCATAGAGCACCACCGGTCCCGTACAAATTAGTCGGCAGCCGTCGCAGATGCTGATGAGGCGTGCCTTAATTTTCTGGGCTGTGGGAGTTAATGAAGACTCCTTTGAAAGGTGGACATATTTGTATTTCTACTACATTAATAACATGGGGCCGCTGATTTTCATCTTTAGCATGTAAATTGTTTGTTATAAGCCTTTACACGGCCATCAGAAATGTGGAGCAGCCAGAAGTCATGCTGTTTTATCAAAGGGTTTTCCAGGACTGTATTATTGATGGTCCTTAAAATAAACCATCAGTATCTGATCACTGGGGGCATGAACCATATCCTCTTCATTTTTTATCTAGGTACGGGCTGTATTGTTGTGGCTGTGGCTGGCATGGATAAGCTGAATATAGGGGTCACTGGAGCAACATGATCCCTTCCTACAGCTGATCATGGAGGTATTTATGGTCTATACTTTTACTACACCTTTTGGAAGGCCCCTTTACAGAGGCCTTAATGTATGTTTGTGAACCACTTCTACTTTTTCTCTTTGATTTCTTCATCCGAATATCTAACAAATCTAAGATAGACTGGTTGCTAAGAGCACACTGCCTGACAACTGTATCAAATTTACTGACTTACTACAGATGATAAAAAATATATTTTTGTGGAGTCTTGATTTTTTTAAAACTATATCACCCAATACACAAATGATCCCAGATCCCATCCAATCTTTACTATAAACATATCCTTTCCCAGCAGTTACTTCACCATGTTTAAGCTGCTTAGTCTTGTTTCTTTTCAGGACTCCTCGTGGGCGAGTCCAGAGCAATTAAATTGAGAATCAGTGATGCTTCTGAGTGACCACTTAGACGTTGTTTTTTTGTATCCCCTTGTCTTACCACTTGTATTGTTTCCTAGATATATGCCTTGTCTATTTACCCTTGTTATAGCCCATTTTATGCCATACGCTATTGTCTTGATAAAATCTAAAAGCTTAATTTTCGTTATTCTATTATTTTCAATTAATTCATTTCATTCAACAAAGGTACAGAGAACTTAGAAATTAAAGAAAGAAGTAAAAACTTTTTTAATTGTTGCTTTATGATTAAAATGTAAAAATGATATAAGCTTATTCTTAGGAATGTGAAATGATTCTCATTAGCTTTCTTAATCATGAGAGTTCACGGAAATAATTTATGAGTGGCCATTAATGTAGCGGTTGTAATAACTAAATTCGCCTTGGCCTTTGCTGACCACCTTTTTTTCACCTAACTTTTATAATTGACAGAGCTACACTCTTATGTTCCTTCTGCTCAGGAATGCTTTATCTTCTTCCAAGAAAGTGAGACATTAAAGTTCATAGTAGACGTGATTTATCAGCTTAATACATACGTTTTTTGGAAAGTTCTATTGGTCTCTAACTGCTCTGAGGCCTGTAGTCAGAATGGCCCAGCAATAAATTGCTTCTCTGTTTGCCATGATACTGTCATAGTGCAGCGAGCCCACATGGGATCCGGTGCAGAGGATGGGAGTGGTAGTGGCTCTGATAAAGTGTTCTAGTGTCACAGTGTCCTACTATAGACCATCGCTCCCTAGGGACTGTTGAAGTAAAAGTTGTAGCACTGAAGAATGGGGCTAGAGTTGAACGAAACAAAGTCCTTTTTACTAAGTGCAACATGGAAATAATACATACATTAGCAGCAGGATTTAGTGCAATTCTTCTCTTGCATAAGCTGAGGAGTTATGCTGGCAGATAGGATGGCTAAAGTTCAGCACTTAGATTTTGCTGGCCCAGTGGTTGTCATCTGGAATCCCAAGGCTTTGCTTAAGTCTTTCCTTCAATTCTTGAGAGTTGGTGCTCTATGAGCTGCTTCCCGACTCTCTGGCAGGAAAGAGTTATCTGGATCCTGACTCTCAGAAGTGGTCCCTCAGAGTTGGTGCTCTGTGAGCCGCTTCCCAACTCCAGAGAGGGTGCACTGTTAGCTGCTTCCCAACTCCCCTCCACTGTCAGGACAGGATCTCTCTCATTCCCTCTCCACCTAACTCTGACTATAGACTAGGAGAAAGTCAGACTATACCACTTTCCCAGGAGGGGTGGAACAAAGTGGTTAAGCCCTGTTACAGCCAGCCATTGCCGACCAACACCTCCCCATACATAACATTACACAGATTTGTACATAAAACATATACAATGCAGTAATTAAAGTATGCTATAGTAATACCCACAAGTACAATAGTGATTAACTGGAATTTTTTGTGGATTACCAAGCCCACTTTTTAAAAAACCAACCCCTTTGTGCATACCTCCACCTCTTTGTGCAGCAGTCCTTTTTTATGCTAAACCCCACCTCCTGAATTCCCATTTGGGCGCAGCATTCCTAGCGACGCATACAGTTAATAAATGGAGGGCTGCTTTCTGGGAGATAGTAGCCCTTCATGCTGCTCTGGGTATTTCCAACTCCTCGGAGGACCTCACCTTTTTCCAGGAACCTCCTGGACATGAAAACTTCCAGAGAGGGTCATGTGCTGCACTACAGACATTCACTAACCTCAGTGGTGATTACTGATGGGTCAAGTGTCACTTCGGGACATGTCACTGCAGAGGCCAGTGAATGGCTGAAACAGTGCACATGACTCCATCCATAAGTTGACAGGCCAGGGACCAGAAAGATCCCTGAACAGGGCGTCGGCACAAGAACAGAGCGGCAGAGAGCAAGTATTTTTTTTTCTTTAGGCACTGCCATGGCCACATTTAAAATGGTCCAAAAGCTGGAAAACCCACTACAATGCAGCTGTATTGCGATGTATTATGGAAGTGATCAATGAATTGTTTATTCATGCATCTTTCTAGGACTAAAAGTGTTAGGGCAGATATACATTATTCTATAAATTGGTAATGAGGAAATACTGAGTTTCCCATGTTCAGACATCTGGACATATATCTTGGCTGTCATGGTACAGACAGTGTGCTATTGTATTCTCCTTAAGCTATGCAATTTTAAGATGGTCTCTACATCCTGGATTCGTCTGCAAAGATCTACACTGAGTGCAAAGGTCTACACTGAGTGCAAAATTCTACACCATTACAGAAGGCAGCCAATGGGACATCTCCACATGAGTGTCTAGAAGAACAAAGACTATATGTGTTTAACTCTTACTGGCTTGTTGGGAAATGTTCCGCCTCTCTTCCTGTGTATATACGTTTGGTAATAAACTGAGTCAGCCCCAGACCACCTAAGAGCCCCTGACGTGAGGATGACTCCAAACTGACATTTGCGTCCGTCTCGAGTTATTGAGTGCGCACCACGTCTGTTAATTAGGACAGCCGATCTGATCTCCTACGAACCCATTGAGTTCCCCCTCAACAGCTTGGTGCTCCAGGTGAGGCCCTCAAAAAGGAGCACCCATACCCTGATATCCGAAGGTAGTCGACATCTCCGAAATTCCTGTCTCCCGAAATTGAGGCTTGATCAACCTCCACAATCACAGTAAGTTTTTCATATACATTGTATGTGATAATTTGCCTGTGATTCGAGGGACGTGGGACAGAGGAGACTAGACTTACGGGTGTTGTGGGTGAGTCCATAGTGACCGGACTGAAGGGTGGTCTCCGCTGAGGGTCCGAACTTAGATAAAGTATATAGAAGGTCACTAAGAGGACTCAGATCGGTTGCATAGGGACCCAGACTGACAGCTCTGTGGTAACCTCAATAGGGAGTAGCCCGAGAGTTACCTTTAATAAGTAAGTAGTAGAGATAGTGTAGTGAGTGACGTTGTAGTCACGGAAGGATGCGCTGAGCGGTGCTTATCACGCCCATTGAGCGAATCACCTCCAAGGACGAAGACGGCGAGGTTGCAAAGCGATTGCGATCGGGAACCTATGATTTATGATTTATGATTTATGATTCATAACTTCCCTCCCTTCTTGGTGGATTGAAGATAAGGGGCTCGGATCAATAGGTGGCCATATTGATAAGGCGTCATGTTTTTGTTTAAAAAGAAGCCCAACTTTCCTGTTGGAGCTTCTAGGGCTGTCAGTCTGGTAGAACAAAGAGAAGGAAAAAGATGTGAAAAATGCAAAGGAGTTGCTTCAAGAGATAAAAGAGCCCAAGTGTCTACCATCAGAAAGGCACTTGTGTTTAGGAATAAACTGTTTAAGTTTTGTTGAACCTAATGCTATGTGTGTGTTCAAGTAGGAAAGACCTGTGACCATAGCATTAGAGGTTAGAACAGTAATGAAAAGAATAAGCATTGCAACCTAGTGTGGGCCAATATGGCTAGCACTAAGAAGAGATGTTGGCCATAAAGTATTGTCTGGTTCATGTGGAAAGTTGAAACTGTTTGAAGAAGGTTTGAAGTAGGTTGAACCTTGAACAATACCCATAGCCAAATAGATGGTGGTATTGTATAAGCCTCATCCCCTAACTAGTCTGCTGTTTGTTGAAGTTTCAGGAAAGCTGGATGAATCCTAGAGAGATAAGAGTCAGGACAGGGGGGCTGATGGCTGTGGTGGGCTGATTCCATCCCCCCAGACTTAGCCCAGTCTGCTCAACAAACATTCCTTAGATAACAGCAAGAGGGACTATGGAAAAGGGAGGGGTGTGAGGAGGAGGCAAGAATTTGTAAGTGACTTAAGGTTTAGAAGTGTTCCTTTGTTGTTGCTGCAGATTGGTTATATATCTGACACAGAAGAGTGAAGATTAGAGATGAGCGAGTAGTGAAATATTCGAAAGTTCGAAATTCGATTCGAATAGACTGCGAAATTCGACTATTCGACCGGATATCGAATCCCATTAAAGTCTATGGGAAAAAAATGCTCGCCACTTGGAAATCTCAATTCGACCACTTGGAGGTCACCAAGTCCACCCTGGAACCTCAGAAAAGGATGCCAACACTGCTGGAATGCAACTGGGACAGCAGGGGAAAGCATGTCTGGGTGCATATAACGCGCCCAAGTCGCACTATTACGCCACTATCACAGCCTCTCAACAATACACTCCAAACACAATCTAACCTCTCTGTAAAGTGAGACCATACAAGGAAACCTTCTTTCCTCTACATTGCCATGGACCCCAAGCCAAACTAGACAAAAAAAAAGATGAAATTCTGCACCCCTTAAAATCACGTTGCCTATGACAACCACAGATGGCATAGGCAAGGGGGAAAGCAAATAGACCCCACCCCTAATTGTCATTGTGTGTGTGTGTGAGATGTGGTCAGACATGTCTTCTTTAAAATGTAAAAACAACTCAAACACATGCAGAAGCCTTAAAATGCCCAAATTGTTGGCGCTTGAGATGTCAGTGACCCGACCTGGCCCAGTGTCATGTCTAGCAGGTAAAGCAGTGGGATGTTGAGGGATGCGTAGGACCGCAAAAGGCAGGAAGAGGCCGTGGGCTGGCCAGAGGCTCATGGAAAATTTTGTGGCGGCCCAAGAGGTGACACCTCTTAAAAATTATGTGGAGGCCCAAGAGGTGAGACCTCTTAAAAATTATGTGGAGGCCCAAGAGTTGACACCTCTTAAAAATTATGTGGAGGCCCAAGAGGTGAGACCTCTTAAACATTTTGCGCAGGCCCAAGAGGTGAGACCTCTTAAAAATTATGTGGAGGCCCAAGAGGTGAGACCTCTTAAAAATTATGTGGAGGCCCAAGAGGTGAGACCTCTTAAACATTTTGTGGAGGCCCAAGAGGTGAGACCTCTTAAAAATTATGTGGAGGCCCAAGAGGTGAGACCTGTTAAAGATTTTGTGGAGGCCCAAGAGGTGAGACGTATTAAAAATTATGTGGAGGCCCAAGGGGAAAGATTGGGGCCAAGGGACCTCTTAAAATTTTGTGGAGGCCCAAGAGGTGAGACCTCTTAAAAATTATGTGGAGGCCCAAGAGGTGAGACCTTCTTAAACATTTGTGGAGGCCCAAGAGGTGAGACCTCTTAAAATTATGTGGAGGCCCAAGAGGTGAGACCTGTTAAAGATTTGTTGGAGGCCCAAGAGGTGAGACGTATTAAAAATTATGTGGAGGCCCAAGAGGGGAAGAACCTGTTAAAGATTTTGTGAGGCCCCAAGAGGTGAGACGTATTAAAAATTATGTGGAGGCCCAAGAGGGGAGACCTCTTAAAAATTATGTGGAGGCCCAAGAGGTGAGACTCTTAAAAATTATGTGGAGGCCCAAGAGGTGAGACCTCTTAAACATTTTGTGGAGGCCCAAGAGGTGAGACTCTTAAAATTATGTGGAGGCCAAGAGGTGAGACCTGTTAAGATTTTGTGGAGGCCCAAGAGGTGAGACGTATTAAAAATTATGTGGAGGCCAAGAGGGGAGACCTGTTAAGATTTTGTGGAGCCAAGAGGTGAGACCTCTTAAAAATTATGTGGAGGCCCCAAGAGGTGAGACCTCTTAAAAATTATGTGGAGGCCAAGAGGTGAGACCTCTTAAACATTTTGTGGAGGCCCAAGAGGTGAGACCTCTTAAAAATTATGTGGAGGCCAAGAGGTGAGACCTGTTAAAGATTTTGTGGAGGCCCAAGAGGTGAGACGTAATTAAAAATTATGTGGAGGTCCAAGAGGGGAGACCTGTTAAAGATTTTGTGGAGGCCCAAGAGGTGAGACGTATTAAAAATTATGTGGAGGCCCAAGAGGGGAGACCCGTTAAAAATTATGTGGAGGCCCAAGAGGTGAGACCTGTTAAACATTTTGTGGAGGCCCAAGAGGTGAGACGTATTAAAAATTATGTGGAGGCCCAAGAGGGGAGACCTCTTAAAAATTATGTGGAGGCCCAAGAGGTGAGACCTCGTAAACATTTTGCGCAGGCCCAAGAGGTGAGACCTCTTAAAAATTATGTGGAGGCCCAAGAGGTGAGACCTCTTAAACATTTTGTGGAGGCCCAAGAGGTGAGCCATAAATATAAAAATTTTCTGATTTACGGACCAATTCTACGGCGGTTAAGGAGGAGGAGGAGGAGGTGGAGGAGGAAATGGCACTTCATACACATGGCACTTCACTTTTGGCTGCTTTCCACTGTTGGAGAAGCAAAGTCCGGGTCAATCCACTTGCTGTTCATTTTGATTAGCGTCAGCCTGTCGGCACTGTCGGTTGACAGGCGGCTGCGCTTATCGGTGATAATGCCCCGGCAGCGCGGAACACCCTTTCTGATAGCACGCTGGCGGCAGGGCAGGCAAGCACCTCCAAGGCGTACAGGGACAGTTCCAGCCACGTGTCCAACTTGGATTGCGAAGACCCAGTACAGTTTGTTCTCCACTATCCGGACAACACGTGTGTCCCGGGAAAAGCAGCCCAGCATGAAGTCAGCCATGTGTGCCAGACTCTGAATAGGTATGACGTCACTGCCCCCACCAGAAGGATCACTTGCCATTTCCTCCTCTTCCTCTTCCGCCTCCTCTCCGCCCCATCCGCGCTGAACCAATGGGACGCGCACAGCCTGACTGCTACCCTCGCCGCCAGCATCCTCCTCCTCTTCCACAGCCACCTCCACGTCGTCCTCCTCCTCCTCCTCAATCCTCCTCCTCCTGCAACTGCCACCGTGAAGCAGACAAAAGTGTGGTCTGACTGTGTAGCTCCGTTGCGTCTCCTCCTGCCCCCGTCTCCTCTGTGTGCAATGCGTTCTCCCTTATTGCGATGAGGGATTCTTAAGGACGCATAGGAGCGGGATGGTTACGCTCGGCCCTGCTGGCTGTGGCCTCACTTCTCTGTCTGAACTGTCCTCTGCCTGTGGACATCCCTCTGCCTGTGGACATCCCTCTGCCTGTGGACATCCCTCTGCCTGTGGACATGCCTCTGCCTGTGGACATCCCTCTGCCTGTGGACATTCCTCTGCCTGTGGACATCCTCTGCCTCTTGCTGCCTTTTTCGGTGCTGCGCAGACCACCACCTCTCCACTGCTTTCCTCGCTGGACATCACCCTGGACCGGGTCAGTATCGGACAGTACAAAGCGGTGGTACATTTCATACTCCAGCGTGGCCTGTTTTCATTCTCCCAATGCTTGAGACATGTACTGAATGTAAATGAAGGTGTTGTAATCGCGTCTCTCTGTGACAATAGCTCGATACTATCAACTGCCAATTTTATTTTTAACTTTTTTTTTTTTTTTAGCGAACAGTTTTTTTCAACTTACTGATGTTTTCCAGTCTCTGTTTGGAAACTTTCTATGACTTTTTTCGTACTGGGTGCATTTGGTATAAATATGCAGAGAGTTATTTATGGTTTAATCGCAGAACGATGCAAAGGGAAAGCGTCGTCTAAAGGAGAATCATTTACCTCAGATAATTCAACCAGCAACTATGGCCCCCAACAGCATTTCCGCGCCCCCGTCCTCGTCCACGTCCTATTCCGCTAGCCCCCCTCCGCATTTTATTTTTTTTTGGTTACAATATTTTGCCTTCACAGCCGTGAAATAATTTTGCAAGAGAACGCACAGTACAGTTGCCAATTATAAGGCCTAATATTTTAGAGTTCAAGGTACACAGCCGTGTACTAACTTTTCAGACGGTGGGTATTAACACCAGGTATTTAAAGAATTTTGCAAGAGAACGCACAGTACAGTTGCCAATTATAAGGCCTAATATTTTATAGTATAATTATGTGGATGCCCAAGAGGTGAGACCTGTTAAAATTTTGTGGAGGCCCAAGAGGTGAGCCATAAATATATACATTTTTCTTATTTACGGAGCATTCTACGGCGGTTAAGGAGGAGGAGGAGGAGGAGGTGGAGGAGGAAATGGCACTTCATACAGATGGCACTTCACTTTTGGCTGCTTTCCACTGTTAACCTCTTAAACCTTTTGTGGAGGCCCAAAGGTGAGACCT
>ONZH01000827.1:0-60909 GCA_900303285.1 Rhinella marina
TATTCTCTAGACCTGGCTAGTGTTATCGCACACCTCACAATTGTTCACTGGACTGTAGTTTATATAATTGAGTGAAAAAAATTATTTTCTAGACTGGGCTAGTGTATCGCACACCTCACAATGTTCACTGGACTGTAGTTTATATAATGAGTGAAAAAAAACGTATTCTCTAGACTGCGGCTAGTGTATCGCACACCTCACAATTGTTCACTGGACTGTAGTTTATAGAATGAGTGAAAAAAACGTATTCTTAGACTGCGCTAGTGTACGCACACCTCACAATGTTCACTGACTAGTTATATAATTGAGAAAAAATTTCTCTAGACTGCGGCTAGTGTATCGCACACCTCATAATTGTTCACTGGACTGTAGTGTATTGAAATGAGAGAAAAAACAGTATTCTCTAGACTGCACTAACAGATCCCAGCAAGCCAAGGTACAGCAGCAGCAAAAATGAGTACTGAGAGGACTTTGGGGCAATTTCTTTTGGGGTCTGTGTGGACCACGTGCTTGTCCCTTCTGCCACCATCACTGTGTACAGTGTGCAGCCAAGATGGCAGTAGCTGCACTACAAGTCCCAGCCAGCAGCCAGGAGGAGACAAAAAAAAAAAGGTGCTTGTAGCCCTTAGAAGGGCTGTTGGGTTCTTTGTGGGTGATTTCTGCCTAACCAACATCTAAATTCAGGCCCTAACACTCTCCCTGACAGACAGCAGCTCTATCCCTAATCTCATGCAGGTGGCATCTGACGCGAGCAGCGCGGGACCAGATTCTTATATTCCCAGGTCATCTGATCTGGCCAGCCAATCCCTGCTATCGACTTGTAGGGGCCCCACGTGATGCTAGGAGGTACCAAAGACTCTCCTGCATGTTGATTGGCTGAGAAAAGGCGCTTAACATGCCGGAAGAGGAAGATGCCATTTCCTCGATGATCGCGATATGCTCGTCCGAGTAGCGAGCATATGCGAATACCCTAATGCTCGAACGAGCATCAAGCTCGGATGAGCATGTTCGCTCATCTCTAGTATTTATTTATCGTGGTAAATTTCTTAATATCGTTATTGTGGGAATATTTCTGATATCGCCCACTCCAGACACATTAGCTGCAGCATGAGTTCATCTTTGAGTCTGTGTGTAGGAGAAGGAAGCGCTAACTATGAAGGGGCATATAAGGGTACTTTCACACTAGCGCTAGAGATCTGGTGGGCTGTTATGGCCGGGTACAGCCCACCGGATCTGTCCGGATCCGGCATTTGCCTGACACAAAAGGGAGAACGGCCAGCACCATTAACAATAATGGGGGACGGCGCTGATCCGACCGCTATCCGCAAGAACGCCGGGAATTGGCAGGACAAATACCGTGGAACAGCGTGCCAGATCAATGCCACATATGTGAATGTGGCCTAAGGCAAATTACTGGGAAGGGGCACGTATCTGAGAATACCTTGACTTGTTTGGCTAGGGCTACACGACGACATGTGTTGCGCATAGTGCACAACTACACTCGCGACAGTTGTCGCGTGACATTGTGTCGCACCAATGTCGCGCAACAATTTTTACAATGGAAGTCTATGGTGTCGCACTGCAACATGCGGTGTTGCAGTCGCAGAAAAACCCATCCTGGATGGACTTTTCTGCGACTGTCGTGTCGCAGTTGCAGCATGTCGCATGTCGCAGTGCGACACCATAGACTTCCATTATAAAAATTGTCGCGCGACATTGGTGCGACACAATGTTGTCGTGTAGCCTTAGCCTTTGAGTGGAGTTAGAGGCGTGGCCTAGCATGAAAGAAAATTGCTGCAGCGCACTACGCACTCCCACGTTGTCCTATACGGTTTTCTTTAATGGCACTGGTACATATAATGGCACTGGTATATATACATATACAATAGACAGTAAACTAATTTTTTAACATGTTATTTATCAAATATTTTTGGTTAATCACCCTCTCGTATCTCATCCTGGATCTGCCTTAGCCGCTCTGGGCACTTCAATTTGAGGTCCAACCACTTCCTCTGGACCTGGCCCGGGGTCCACTCACTCTGACAGTGATGGCGCAGGCCCTGTATCACCCGCTCCACTATTTGTTTTTTTTCTTGGTACGGGTGTTGATGGGTGCCACTGCCATCATAGCCCAGCTTGTCCATCTTCTGGACCATGTACTTTAGCGCTTCAGAGCTGAATGGACACGAACGCCTGCTTGCCGTTGCCATCTTGCAAAATTCGCTCTGACTCTGAGGTTCGTACGCCACGACCTAGCGTTGTGCGTGCATTCGCGAGACTTATATTCGTACGCAACAGTGTATAGATTAAAAGCGTATAAAGTTGCGTACCTTTTGAAAAATGAACGTTCGTTATTAGTGAGCGAATATTCGCTAATAGCACATAATAACGTATATTTTGTACGCAAATACAACGAATCTATTCATCGAATATACGAATTTTAGGAAAAGTTCGGCGAATGTTCGGCGAATAATTTTTTGCATGATTCGCTCATCTCTAGTACTCATCAGAATTACTGAGAAGGTTTTAAAAATGTATGATTCACTTACTGTCCCGATTCGGCGCAAAGTGCTGCTATACTCGCCTCGTGTTCTTAAGCCCTTGCCCCTGGCAATCTCCACAGCAGCTCTCCTGTCTATCCCAGCGGTGATAGGGTGTCTGTCAGCACTGACATTTCTGGCGCTCTGGCGGCCTCCAGTGGCCAGAATGCAGGTTGCACACTGCAGCTCCCTCTGGTGGCCAGTCAGTGGCATTACAGGTAATTGCTGGGACTTCCCCCTTAGGTCACATGACATGCTCTAATGGGATGGCCTATATAAGACTCTTTCTGAGCACCAACTGGTGCCAGCGTATCAGGTCCTTTCCATGTACTCCAGCGGTTTGTTCTCATCTGTCTTGATCCCTGTGTATCCTGACTTCGGCTTTGAACCTCGACTCCGCAAACTTGCTAGTGATCCTGACCCCGGCTTTGAACCTCGACTCCGCAACCTGCTGGTTACCCCGACTTCGGCTAGATTCTGCACTATGTGCTCAGCACCTACCCCAACTCTCTGCTTCCTGGTAAGGTTAAGCGAACTGCAAACTCCCAACAGCCAAATCCATCCTGCCTTGCAGCGGGCTCTGGTGAAGACCGGGGGGCTTGTTAGTCTCCGCACACTTGTACTTTTAAGTACTAACGGAAGCTGGCGAGGAGAAATTACATCAAGCCTGCAAGGTTTGTTACTGCAGCAACACTTACCAAACAATAGATATGTCATGACTCATTTTATTTGCAGAATTGTATTTTTTTTTTCAGAATATACATATAAAGAGTTATAATAGTGATTTGTATGCAAAATTGATGCACATATTCTATTGTATTACAGCAATTAGCTGTAACAAATGTATTCAGGTCAACAATGAAATTAAATATCTTGTGAAAATTAAACTCAGAGACCTACCAGTTTTTGACTGAACACAACCTTCCAAGTGATAGTGCTTCCTACTTTGGGGGCTACATTGCTGCGCACATTGGGATGTGACTAATAGTACTAAGCACACATGTTTTAAATTTGGTCTTTGTGGATTTTTATGGACTCTCATTTAACAGTTAATCAATGGGTAACATTAGTAACAGTTAAATATTTTATGCGTGAAAGCAACTATTAACAGTTAACAGTTTATGTAGAACCTCATCCTGCTACAGGGTAACAAAGTAATTCATGTGAATGCAGGCAGAAAACAGTAGAAGTTTAATTGCACTACATCTTTAATAGGTGTAATAGCCATTCACATTATATATGCAGTAATTAAGTAATACCACATTTGGCTCCAAATCATGCGTACAAATCACGCTGTGTTTGCACAGCCATAAATAACCTCTCAGTTAGGTTGTTAGGCTAATAACTATATTCCACAAGTTGGACTGTTCTTACTAGAAATGTAACGGGTATTCAGGCAAGTCTTGTTTGCCTGTATGCTTTCAATGTAAAAGATATTAATTTCACTACATGTGGAATTCAGTTCAAAAGGAAATTTTAGATCTGGGATTTACTTGGTATTATTTGTCCACCATATTGCAGGAACTAAAGCAATTTGCTTTTAACTGATTATCCCATTGAACAAACAAGATCTTTTTAAAAACTGCCCAGGGGCTTGTTTATGCAACACTGAAATCTGAAATCCCGCTGTTTCATTGCAAATGCAATCACTGCGCAACTTTTATTTTATTTTATTTTTTTTTAAGCAGTAAATATATTATTGCCAGGATTAAAGTAGAAAGTAAATGTGTTTGAAATGAAAAACATTCACTTAAATTAGCCGCAATGCAAGTATATTTTGGCTGATTGAAATTGATGTAAAGATGGAAAAAATTACATGGTTTAAAAAGCATTTCCTCTGATGTATAGTTTTGCAATGGAGTTTAAATGTACAGTGTATAGTGTATGAGGTGTGGAACACATTGGCTATATTTACAGGCTGCGGTCAGTGTATGGCTCTTTTGTGTTAGCGGCCAAACTATACAAAATACAACACATACTTATAAATGTGTTTCACTGTGTTGCAGTCTCATATTACACAGCAAAATGAACCTACAAGTAGAGGTTAAAAAGATTTTACATTTTGAAATAAACTTGTAAAGCCATTTTATATTATTCTACCTATCCAAGCTTCTTGGAATCGTGTGACCTTTCAAGATTCTTACGTGGTCATTTTTACGTTTCATAGACTATTATATCTGTCACTCGTCTGTTCTCTACCTTTTAGAGCATCCATAAGATGCTTAGTTAAATGATAGATTGTCTGAGCTGCTTGATTCTTTAGGTATGTCCACACATTCAGGTTTTCATATTTACTTTAGGAAGCCAAAACCAGGAGCTGATTCAAAAAGAGAAGTATTATCTGCCCCTAAAAGGGTTGTCCATTTTCACAATGGGACTACACAACTATTCAGGGTAACTTGCAATAAAGAACAGGTAAGTACTTATCTGCTGGATCCTATAATATCACTCTGGTTCTTCTAGCCGGCTGTATTTATTGAGCTGAAGTGGTGACATTGCATTTGCAACATATGACCTTAATTAATTAATAGCTTCTTGGGTGCACCATTAAGGCCAATGATTGGCTGCAGATGACAAGTGTTGTCGAAATGACATCATCACTGTATCTGGATAAATGAAGCATGACCAGGAGATCAAGAGTGAAAGTGGATCTGACAGGTAAGTACTAACCTGTTCTTTTCTTCAGGTTGATACAGAAGTTTGACTGGTTTCACTCTGAAACTGGACAACCCCGTTATTACTTTTTCTCTTTCTATAATCCACTCTTCATCTTGCTTTCCAAGGCTGCTCCAAAAAACCTGTGTGGACGTACTATTTGGAGTTGAAGGGGACTAATGTGAGTACCACTCCCTAATTGTTCAAACTCTTTCTTTTTTTAGAGTCTTAGCAGTCTTTCTTGATCTGTTTCAGTGATAGTTCAATGACTATACAGTGTTAGGGAAGATTATAACTATAAATCAGGTGAATAAGCTCATGCAGGCTATGTGAAAATATATAGTGATTATATATACGATAACACAAAGAAATCACAAACAGAGTAATAAAAAGTAAATAAACATCACTAGCCTAAATGGGGTGGAGACTCCATCGATCATACTATAACTAGTGTTGAGTGAACATGTTCGGCTGAATACACTATTCGGCTGAACATGGCGGTGCTCGGGACCACGCGGTATTCGGCCGAATACCACGTGTGCTCGAGCGCCATGCTCGAGTTACCTCCCCGCACGCTAATTGGCTAATTGGATGGTATTCAGTGTAATGCCAGTAGCCATCTTAGCTACTTGCATTACACTGATTGGCTAGCCCGGTCACATGTCACCGGGTGACATGCGACCCGACCAGTGTTAGACAGGGAGAGCTGCTGCATGCAGGGACAGACAGTGTAGAGAGAGAAGCACGCTAGGCAGGAATAGAAATCGCTAAACAAAGACCCAAAAGCCATTTTAAGGGCTATTATATCTGGCACAAAGCAGTATTTTATTATTTTTGGGGTGTTTAAAGGTGGAGAATATAGCACTAGGTGGCCTGCCATTAACGACACATGCGCTGCTGCAGCAAGGAGGGACATACACTGTAGGAAGAGAAGCACGCTAGGCAGGGATAGAAATCACTCAAAAAAACAAAAAAAAGCACTTTTAAGGGCTCTTGTATCTGGCACAAAACAATATTTTATTATTTTTGGGGTGTTTAAAGGTGGTGAAAATAGCACTAGGTGGCCTGCCATTAATGCCACATGTGCTGCTGCTGCTGTATGCTGTAGGATACTCTCTGTATACTATATACCTGACAAACTTTGCTATAATTTCTGCTGTTAAGCCCGCAGTACTTCTTTTGCGTCTTGCTGTATAAAATTTGCGTAGGGATAGAATTTATATAGGCAGGGTTAGTGTCATTGTTCAAAAGACACAAAAGTCCATTGTTAAATCCTTCTGCATTTTTATATATATATTTTTTTTTTTGGTGGCAAAAAAACCCCCAAGTGTGACCTGTCAGTAACGCTAGGTGCACAGCGTATTACAACCGTTCAAAAGTCTATGTAGCTGACATCCGTTATTACATTTGATACCGTTAATTTAGGCTGCAGTTCCTCATTTGCGTCTGCAGTTTAATTTAAGCAAGTAGGGAATTAAACTATAGGGATAGGATTTGGGTAGGTAGAAAGATTGCTTTTGTTCCAAAAAGACCAAAGTCCATTGTGAAATATGTTTGCTTTTTTTTTTTTTTGGGTGGCAAAAAAAACCCCAAGTGTGTCTTGTCAGTGATGCTAGGTGCACAGCGTATTACAACTGTTCAAAAGTCTATGTAGCTGACAGCTGTTGTTACATTTAATACCGATAATTTAGGCCTCAGTTCCTCATTTGCGGCTGCTCTATAACGTTTGCGCATTCAGAATATTGGACATTTGTTTAAATTTTTCTGATCATACAGTTAATAAAAATCCATCTTGTGAACAAGTTGCATATATACTATACAATATGCGCAAGGCGAGCACTAAGGGACGGGGAAGTGGCTATGCTGCTGATGGTAAACGCAGAGGCCATGGTTCTGGGCACGGTGAAACTTTGCCTGCTGGCAGAGCCCAAGAAACAAAGTCATCCGAAACTCTTAGCATCATGTCACAGTTTGCAGGGTGGCGCAAGACACAACTCTTCTCGCCACAGCAGTGCAAGCAGGTAGTCGGTTGGATTTCAGCTGATAATGCTTCCAGTCGGTTCAGCACCACCCCCTCTTCCACAAAGTCCAGTCTCAGTAGCCAAGAGTCTGGGCAACCGCATCCTCATCCTGATCCTCCTTAATCCCACCATGCAGAGTATGGGCAAAGAAGAGATCCCACATTGGGATATTCTGAGTAGCTTTTTTCATCACTATCCCTTGGCTTGGGCCTCTCGCCAAGGCCGCTTGAAGTGGGACATGAGGAGATATTGTGCCCTGATTCCCAACCTATTGAGCGAACACAGTCTCAAGAAGATGACGGTGGGGAACGACAAGTATTTTCTCCCGAGGTGGATGATGATGAGACACAGTTGCCAATAAGTCAAGGGCAATTAGTGTCTCAAGAGGTTGAGGATAAGGATGAGACGCAGTTAAGTCAGGTTCTTGTTAGTTCACCATGTCAGGAGGAGGAGCAGAGTGAGGATGTGGAAGAGGAGGTGGTGGACAATGAAATACCTGACCCAACCTGGGAAGGTGGGAAGCCGAGCGAGGACAGCAGTATAGAGGAGGAAGGGATCCGCAGCAGCGCAACAGGCTGGAAGAGGCAGTGGGGTGGCAAAAGGGAGAAGGCAGGCCACGCCAACCAGGCCCACAACTGTTTTCCGGAGCAGGCCCTTGTGTCAAACTCCCTTGCCAAGGGTTAGGTGTTCCGCAGTCTGGTGTTTTTTTAAGCAAAGTGCTGACGATAAACAGTTTGCAATTTGTAACCTGTGCCGTACCAAGATGAGCAGGGGCGTAAACACCAGAAACCTGACCACAACCAGCATGATCCACCACATGGCAGCAAAGCACCCTAAAAAGTGGGCCGAACGCCTGGGTCCACGATCTGTGTCTGCAGGTCACACCACTGCCTCCTCTTCCCCTCTGTTACCTGCTGTTCAAGACGTAGGCCCAGATGCCTCCCACCCTGAACCTGGACCTTTGCAGGAACCATAAGCCAGCACATCCACTTAAATGTCCCAGTGCAGCGTTCAAATGTCCTTACCCCAGGCATTTGAACGCAAGCGCAAGTTCCCTGCCACCCACCCACAGGCCATAGCTCTAAACTCGCAACTTTCTGCCTGATGGCGGCAGCTGTCCCTCGTTACGCAGTCCCCAGCCGCCACAATTTTTTCCGGTGTGCCGTCCCTGCCTTACACCAGCATGTGTCCAGAAACATAACCCGGGCCCTGACCAACGCAGTTACTGGCAAGGTCCACTTAACAACTGACACATGAACAAGCGTTTGTGGCCAGGGACGCTATATTTCAATGACGGCACACTGGGTGAACGTTGTGGATGCTGGGAGCGAGTCGTACCCTGGGATGGCACAGGTGCTACCCACGCTGAGGATTGTGGGCCCTACTTCCATCCGTATTTTCGCTGACACCTACAGTAGCGGCTGCAACCCCTCCTTCATTTCCTCCACCTCCTCCTCCACTTCCCATGAAGAATTGCAATCTTGCAGCACCAGCGCCATTTCCGCAAGTCACCGACAGCTTCAGACTGCAGCAGCACTTGCAGTTGCCGGCTCACCGACTGCTGTGTGACCTGAGCACGCGATGGAATTCCACCTTCCACATGTTGGGCAGGCTTTGTGCGCAGCAGAGAGCAGTAGTAGAATACCAGCTGCAACACAGTCGGCGCCTTTCTAGTCAGCTTCCGCTCTTCACAAGCGACGAGTGGGCATTGATGTCTGACCTCTGTGAGGTGTTACGCAACTCTGATGAATCTACACAGATGGTGAGCGGCGATAATGCAATTATCAGCGTAACCATCCCACTTCTGTGTCTACTAAAAAGCTCGCTGCTCACAATAAAGGCCGATGCTCTGCGTGTGGAAGAGGTGGAAATGGGGGAAGACCCTACACAGCGTGATAGCCAGACCACCCTTGATTCGTCTTCTCAGCGCCAATTGGAGGAGGATCAGGAGACGGATGCCACCGCTACACAGGGTAGCCATACCACGTTTACATTATCTCTTCGGCGTGGATGGGCTGAAGAGGAGGAAGAGGACGAGGAGGATATTGAGAGTCATGCTCCTCGTGGGGAGAGCGAAGCCTTGTCTGTTGGGACTCTGGCACACATGGCTGACTTCATGCTATGCTGCCTTTCCCGTGACTCTCACGTTTTACGCATATTAGGCAACACCGATTACTGGTTGTTCACCCTTCTCGACCCCCGCTACAGAGAACTTCCCATCTCTCATTCCTGTGGTGGAGAGGACAAGTAAAATGTTGCAATACCAGAAGGCCCTTGTCGAAAAAATTGCTCCACAAATTTCCTTCTGAAAACGCTGGCAGCAGAGTACGTAGTTCCTTGGCCACCCAAGGAGGGGAGACGAGGGGGAACACACAGCAGTTCCAACAAAGGCAGGGCGACACTCTCCAAGGCCTGGGACAGATTTATGACACCCCGCCATCACCCTTACCCTGATGAGCGGCCTAGTGTGACAAGGAGGGAAAAGTTTTGGAAGATGGTAAAAGAGTATGTAGCTGACGGTGTCAACGTCCTCAGCGATTTCTCTGTGCCATATAATTATTGGGTGTCTAAGCAGTACATGTGGCACGAACTGGCGCTCTACGCCTGTGCCCCTTCCTCTTCCCGTCCTCTCCTCCTCTTCCTCCATCATATGAAACTGCTTATTAGGCTGCCCTCGAAGTCCACCAGCTGGGCCTGCACCCTAATTTTTTAGCCGGTCAGCTCACCAGCTGGGCCTACAACATGATTTTTGGGCCTGTCAGCTCACCAGCAGGCCCTCAACCATAATGTTTTACATGCTCAGCTCTGCTACATGTCACTTCTAATATTTCAGATGTTCAGCTAAGCGGCATGTGTCCCTTAAATTTTTTTGGCGGTCAGCTTGGCAGCCGCATGTGTCCCTTAAATGTTTTTTCGGTCAGCTCGGCAGCAGTGTGTCACTCTTAAACTTTTTGGACATCACCCCTATTGTTTTTGAGTGCCAGCTACAGGCCATGAATGATAATTTTTCACGGGTGTGTCTGATGCCCTCCCTTATGTGTAATAAAGGGTGTATTGGAATGCCTAATTCTAGTAATTTTTGGCAGCCCTTTCCCTTAGTGCATAGGCTTTATGAGTGTCGGAGTCGCACAATTATAACACAATGTGAATGAAGCCCTCCTTTTTATGATATACCGGTTGTATGGGAGTGCCTCATCCGTGTAATTTTTGGCAGCACTTGCGCTTAACGTACAAGTAAATCTATGTTTCCTTACAATATTTCCTGTAAAATTGATGTTATCTTGTTTTTTTTGGGGATATTTTTGTCATTCCGTAAAATTGGCGTAATCATCTTTAATAGCAGCGACTTCGGTGTCCAAGATGCATCCAGACATCTTCCTCATGCTGTTCCTAGCCATTTCTGTGGTGTTTCCACCATTTTCTGACGTTTCCTTATGGACAACACTCCCTCCCCTCATCCGAGCAGGGGGTGCCTGGTCTTCTCCCATTGACTTCCATTATACTCAGGTGCTCGGCCGAGCTCCACCTAGTGTTCGGCCAGAGCACTCGAGCAGCCAAACATTGGGGTGCTCGATCGTCAATAGCTATAACCCATGGCTGTCTACCCAGTTATAACACATAACCGACACCCCAGGGTATACAAGAGAGATAAGGTAAGTCATGCTTACATCCTACCTAGAATGGAGGGCTTGGTGGAGTCTCCTGAGAAAATGTGGATAGCAGAGTTTTTACCTCCTCCAGTGTGCAACATTCATGTCTTTGAGATCACTTAGGAATATGGTCTTATCAGCACAATGGGGAATGGGTACCATCTAGAGATGAGCGAGCACTAAAATGCTCGGGTGCTCATTATTCGAGACAAACTTTTCCCGATAGTCGGGTGCTCGTTTCGAGTAACGAACCCCATTGAAGTCAATGGGAGACTTGAGCATTTTTGCAAGGGACCAAGGCTCTGCCTAGGGAAGGCTGGGTGAAAACCTGGAAACCTCAGAAAATGATGGAAACCCACGGAAATGGACAAGAAACAGCAGGGGCAGCATGCATGGATGCCTATGAGGCTGCCTAATCCCACCATTACCCCAATGGCACTGCTCTCCTATCCCCAGCCACACGATGCAGGCATAAGCCTGACACAGCATGGCGGTGACACCAACAAGTGACCAAGTTAGATGAGGTAGCAGGTGAGCCACCCAAAACTTTAGCCTGACGCAGCATGGCGGTGACAACAGAGTGACCGAGTTAGACTGAGGTAGCAGGAGGTGAAGCATGGATGGTAATTCGAAGGAGGAGGGGTTGGAGGAAGAGGCATAGTAAGTCTGAGAAACCGTGACCGAGGTAGGCCCCACAATCCTCCAAGTGGGCAGTACATGAGCGGCCCCAGGGTCAGACTCGGTCAGAGTGACTGAGCTAGACAACGGTAGCAGGTAGAGCACATGAAAAATTTAGCGTGGCCCTGTATGTGGACGTTGAGGGCTTGTGCATGTAGGTGGGCTGAACTTTTTTTCTGCTTGCGCTCCAACGTCTGCTGTAATGACAGCTGAACGTTGCACAGGGACACATTGGTGGACAGTGTGGAGGATCATGGAGGCGAAGGGGTGGTTTTCCGGCGGGAGGCGCTCGGGCCGGGGTCCTGGGCTGGGGGTTGAGTCACAGAGGCAGCGAGTGACACAGGGGAAGGAGCAGTGGTGGGACCCGCATGAGGGGAATGGACGGCCTTGGTTCCATAGTGTTTAGCACTCGTATACCTGCGCATGCTGGTGGTGGTTAGGCTGGTAGTGGTGGAACCCCCACTTAAAAATTTGGCATCACCTGGTACGGCTGTCAACATTGAGCTTCAACTAGTGGGGCATGTGTGGTATCGATTCTTCTCAGTTTAAAATCGTATACGTCCCCTATCTTGGGACCATATATTTCATGGATTTTTCGAACACGGAAAAGGAAAAAGAGCTTGCTCTGGCCAGGGGAGTGTCTTTTTTACTGCAGCTAAGGGGACGTGTCCATGCTCTGCCTATCACAGGTCAGGAGCCAATTAAAAGAAGAACCAAAAAAAATCTGTTCTTCTTATCAGTTCAAAATCTAATACGTTCTCTATCCGGGTAAATTGTTTGGAGAGAGGGCCTGTAGGTTGGGGGCAAGCTGGGGGGAAGGACGTTGAGCTGGAAGAGCCAGAGGAGTGCCCCCTTGGCTAGCGTGTGTGGTGGTGACAACAGCCGGATGGAGTTCGAATGACGACGCAGGACCCCAACTTAAAAATTTAGCATCAACCAGTATGGTTGTCAACTCTGAAATTTGTCAAGTAGGGCATGTGTTGTATGCATTCTTCTCAGTTTAATACCGTATACGGCACCTATCCAAAAAAATAGTTTGGAGAGAGAGAAAGAGAGGAAAAAGACGTATTTTTAAAAGTGACGTTCAGTATAGATCAGTTAAAGAGAAAGAAAGGAATTTATGAAATGGATTTGTATTACTGAGAGCAAAAGAATGCATTTTTTTACGTGACGTGCAGTATAGATCACTTGGAGATAAAAAAGGTGGAATGTGCAAATTTAGGCTGCTATAGTGCAAACCACTATGGCGGTGACAACAGAGTGAGCAAGTGACACTGCGGGAGCAGGTGAACCACATAAACATTTTTCGTGGCCCTGTATGGCAGCGGTGACAACAGAGTGACTAAGTTAGTATTCGGTAGCTGGTGAAGCACCCAAAAATTTAGCCTGACACAGCATGGCGGTTACACCACCAATGACTTTGTCCGACTGAGAATGCAGTAAAATGGCTTTTGTTGAGCCTCCAAAAAAGTTTTTCTTTTCGGAGTACAAAAAGTCGACCCTTAGAAAAAAAATTTTTTTAAAATGTCGATAATTGCACCTCCTGAAAAATTGTTTTGGACTGTCTGTTTGAAGCTCCTGAAACATTGTTTTACAGTGTCTTTAGTTGACACTGCGGAAAAATTGTTTGGAGAGAGGGCCTGTAGGTGGCCCTCCGGAAAAATTGTGGTAAAAGAGTGCAGGTTGGACTTCTAAAAAATTGCGTTTTTTTGGGTCAGCGTTAGGCAAAGACGACAAAGAGGAGGAGGAGGAGGAGTAGGAGGAGTAGAGAAGAGGAATCGGATACATAAGTAATGTTAATCTTTAGCTGCTTTCCCCCGGAGGAGATTTGAATTCCGGTGAAATCCAGGCTTTGTTCATTTTAATAAGCATCAGCCTGTCAGCGCTGTCAGTTGACAGGCGTGTACGCTTATTAGTGATGACGCCACCAGCTGCACTGAATACCCGCTCTGACAACACGCTAGCGGCAGGGCAGGCCAGCACCTCCAAGGCGTACATTTCAGGCCACGTGTCCAGCTTTGAAACCCAGTAGTTGTATGGAGCAGAGTGATCACGCAGGACGTTGGTATGGTCAGCTAGGTACTCCCTCACCATCCTTCTGTAAAGTTCACCCCTACTCTGCCTAGACTGGGGACAGGTGACAGTGTCTTGCTGGGGTGACATAAAACTGGCAAAGGCCTTGGAGAGCGTTTCCCTGCCCGTGCTGGACAAGCTGCCTGCTCGCCTACTCTCCCCCGCTACTTGGCCCACAGAACCACGCCCTCTGCCACTAGCGGTGTCAGATGGGAAGGATTGTTTCAGCTTGTGCACCAGGGCCTGTTGATATTGATTCACTCTCATACTCCTTTCCTCTACAGGGATGAGAGTAGAAAGGTTCTGCTTGTACCGTGGGTCCAGGAGAGTGAACACCCAGTAATCGGTGTTTGAAAAAATGCTTCTAATGCGAGGGTCACGGGATAGGCAGCCTAACATGAAGTCTGCCATGTGCGCCAGAGTCCCAACATGCAAGAATTCCCTCTCCTCACTGGCCTGACTCTCCATTTCCTCCTCCTCCTCCTCTTCAGCCCATACATGCTCAAGAGTTAAGAAGGACTGAGCATTGGTACCCTCTTCTGTCTCGCCAACATTCTCCTCCTCTTCCTCCTCATCCTCATCCCCCTCCTCCAATACGTGCTGAGAAACAAACCGGAGGGTGCTCTGGCTATCAAGCGACGTATCTTCTTCCCCCATCTCCTGTGACAAGCGCAAAGCTTCTGACTTCATGCTGAGCAGTGAGTTTTTCAACAGGCAAAGCAGCGGGATGGTGAGGCTGATAATGGCGGCATCGCCGCTGACCATCTGTGTTGACTCCTCAAAGTTGCTCAACACCTGACAGATATCAGACATCCACGTCCACTCCTCATTGTAGACTTGAGGAAGCTTACTGACCTGACTACCAGTTCTGGTGGAAGTTGACATCTGGCAGTCTACAATCGCTCTGTGCTGCTGGTAAACTCTGAATAACATGTTTAATGTCGAATTCCATCTCGTGGGCAAGTCGCACAACAGTCGGTGAGCGGGCAGTTGTAGGCGCCGCTGTGCTGCCCTGATAGTGTCAGCATCTTTTCTTGACTTGCGGAAATGCGCACAGATGCGGCGCACCTTGGTGAGCAAATCTGACAAACTGGGGTATGTCTTGAGGAACCGCTGAACTATGAGATTGAACACGTGGGCCAGGCATGGCACATGTGTCAGTCTGCCGAGTTGCAGAGCTGCCACCAGGTTACGCCCGTTGTCACACACAACCATGCCTGGCTTCAGGTTCAGCGGTGCCAGCCACAGATCGGTCTGCGCCGTGATGCCCTGTAACAGCTCTTGGGCCGTGTTCCTTTTGTCACCTAAGCTCAGCAGTTTGAGCACCGCCTGCTGGCGCTTACCCATGGCACTGCTGCTGAGCCTAGAGCTACCGACTGAAGGCGCCGTGCCCACGGATGGTAATTCGGAGGAGGAGGTGGAGGAGGAGGAGCGGTCGGAGGAGGAGGCATAGTACGTCTGAGAGACCGTGACAGAGGTAGGCCCCGCAATCCTCTGTGTGGGCAGTACATGAGCGGCCCCAGGGTCAGACTCAGTTCCAGCCTCCACCAAGTTAACCCAATGTGCCGTTAGTGATATATAGTGTCCCTGCCCGGCAGCACTTGTCCACATGTCCGTGGTTAGGTGGACCTTCTCAGAAACAGCGTTGGTCAGGGCACGGATGATGTTCTGTGACACGTGCTGGTGTAAGGCTGGGACGGCACATCAGGAAAAATAGTGGCGGCTGGAGACCGAATACCGAGGGGCAGCCACCGCCATGAGTTTACGAAAGGCCTCGGTCTCTACGAGCCTATTGGGCAGCATCTCCAGGCTCAGCAATTTGGAGATGTGGACGTTGAGGGCTTGTGCATGTGGGTGGGTGGAACTGTATTTCCTCTTGCGCTGCAGCGTCTGCTGTAAAGACAGCTGAACGCTGCGCAGGGACACATTGGTGGATGCTGTGGAGGCGAAGGTGTGGTTTTCCGGCGGGAGGCGCTCGGGCCGGGGTCTTTGGCAGGGGGTTGACTAGCAGAGGCAGCGAGTGACACAGGGGAAGGAGCAGTGGTGTGACCCGCAGGAGGTGAACGCCCTTGGTTCCATTGAGTGGGGTGTTTAGCACTCATATGCCTGCGCATGCTGGTGGTGGTTAGGCTAGTAGTGGTGGCACCCATGCTGATCCTGGTGTGGCACAGGTTGCACACCACAGTCCGTCGGTCATCCTCAATTTCTTTAAAGAACCTCCAGACTTGCGAACATCTAGGCCTCGCCACGGGAGCTTCACTACGTGAAACAGTTGCTGCTGATTCACCAGCTCTGGCCCTGCTTCTCCCTCTGGCCACACCACTGCCTCTTCCAACCTGTTCTGGTGCAGCACTCACCTCCCCCTCAGAAGCATTGTCTTCACTCGGCTTATCAACCCAGCTTGGGTCAATCACCTCATCATCCTCCAATTCCTCAGTCTGCTCCCCCCTCGGACTTCCTGCCCTGACAACAACTTCACCACTGTCTGAGAACCGTGTCTCCTCATCGTCCGACACCTCTTTACAAACTTCTTCCACTAAGTCAACAATGTCATCATCATCACCCACAGACTGCGACAGTTGGAAAACTTGGGCATCGGGAAAGAGGTCAGCAGCAACCTGAGAAGTGGTTTGTGACTCTGGGAAGGGTCCAGAAAACAGTCCCTCAGAGTATGCTGGATCGCATTCCAGGGGGCAGACTGGGGGGAAGGAGGTTGAGGTGGAGGAGCCAGAGGAGTGCTCCCTTGGGTAACGTGGGTGGACTGTGTGGAAGACTGACTGGTGGAAAAATTACTTGAAGCATTGTCCGCAATCCACGACATCACCTGTTCGCAGTGTTGTGGTTTCAACAGTCCTCTACCACGTGTCCCTGTAAGTTGAGACATGGAACTAGGGAGTGTAGCTCTGCGGCGTTCCCCTGCTCCGTCATCAGCAGGTACTGTCTCACCCTGCCCAGGACCATGGCCTCTGCCCCCTGCAGTAATTGAATGCCCACGCCCACGCCCTCGTCCTCGACCCTTAGCCCTGGGGTTCAACATTTTCTGTATATAAGTGTATTATATTAAAAAAAAAAATGGGCCTGCTGTACTGAAACCCACAAACTTGTTCAATCTGAACAAGTTAATATATAGGTGGATAAGTTAGAATAAAATTACGTATTTTATTACGTACCGTGCAGTATGGAGCAATTACACTGAAACTATTAGATTAGTCAGACTTTTTCTGCTTAAGTGCAACCCAGACAAATGTCGCACAGGGATTTTTCTAATGTAACTGTATCAGTGAGAGCAAAAGACCTTTTTTAATTACGTGACGTACAGAATGGGTCACCTGGACAGAAAATACGGATTTTGGTTTGTGGTGACTGGACAGCTGAACTGTGACACACAGAATGGTTCCACACAGCTGTATGAAATGGATTTGTATCACTGAGATAAAACAATTAAAAAAAAAATTGTTATATATGGCGATAGCTGCACTACTAGTGCCAGCCAGCCCAGTCAGGAGACAAAAAAAATGTCTTGTAGCCCTTAGAAGGGCTGTTGGGTTCAGGGAAGTGACGGCGCGTGCGCACAAGGATGGAAGCGCTTGCAGTGTTCGGCACTGCAAGCGCTATTGCTCACGCGCTGGCGCGATCGTGCTGCGTAGGAGCGGGATTTCAGCGCTAGGCCAAACGGTCTAGCGCTGTCAATCTTGTTGTAGAAGGGGCATTACCAAAGACAAGGAGGAGAGCCTCGGGCCTGGGGGGGCGGTGAAGAAGCTGTTCTCAGGAGGAAAGAGCCCGCCCCCCCGGTGCTCCGAAGGCTCATTAGCATAATGTTTAAAGTTATTTTTTTCAGCACAACCGCTGCGCTATACTCTGCAATACAGGTATGTTAAAAAAGTGCAATTTAAGGGGTTTTAACCTATGTATTAAAATACATAGGTTAAAACCTGGTGACAGAGCCTCTTTAAGGGAGGTAAAAATTAAGTATAAAAAGTTTAAGAAAAGTTAGTAAAAATATTAAAAATGTAAAAATGTATATCCAACTTCACCTATTTCTTAAATAAATAAAACTTAAACTTCAACGGTTATTCTAAGCTGAATGTACCTACACTTGTCATGTTACTATGTTATTAGTTTAGTCATATCCTGAAATGCCCAAACAATTAAAATATTAAAGTATTTATTTTGATTGGCAAGCATCGTAGTAGGAAAAAAATATGCCTGAATCACTTTATCTCACAAAAAATAAAAAAAGTGATCAAAAAGTCATTCATACCTCAAAATGGTATCAATGAAAGCTACAACTCACCCTGCAAAAAAAAGATCTCTTACAAGGCTCCATAGACAGAAACATAAATGTAAGACAGAAATGTAAAATATTTTTATTTATTTATTAAGAGTAATAAAATATAGCAAAAATTATATACATTATATCACATGTGCTATAATTGCACTGACCCACAGAATAAAGATGTCATTTTACTGCATAGTGAATGCTACAATAATGAAATCCACAAAAAAATGATGAGGTTGCGTTTTGTCCCAATTACACCCCATTAATAATTGTTTCCAGCTTTCCAATACATTGTATGGAATATTAAATGTCATTTGTAAGTACAACTTGCCCTACAAAATAAAAAAAATAAAAAAAAATAAACACATAAAAAACATGATTATAGTTTTTGAAAGGCAAGAAGAAAAAAAAGAAAATGCAATAATGCAAAATGGCTGTGTCGTTAAAGGGTTAAAAATAAAGAATTGTTAAATAAATAATTTAGCAATTTTATCTACTATGTTTATCCTTGACACCAAAACCAAAAAAATGACAATTTGCCATTATGATGCAATGAAAAATTATTCTAAATGTGTTGAAAGAATCCAATGAGTTATCTTTTTATGTTGCCTTTTGCCTTTGTTATTTACTGTGATTTGCATGCTTTAATATAGGAATAATTAAAAGAGAGCAGTTAGAAAGAAGCTATTGAACTGGTTGAAAGACTCTTTTTGGTAATTTTCATTTAAATATTTTGATTAGACAAATATAACAAGCAATTATAAACACATGCTCCCTCCAAAATCTAAAAAAGGCAGGTCATATTCAGTTTATACAGATGACATTCCAAGATGATGCATTTTGTAGAATAAAATATGTAAGATATGATTGAGCTAATGACTAAAATGTATCATAAAATTTATTACATGGCCTTTTTATAAATATTTGACATGTCCTGAAAGAGTACATGTCATTTCTCCTGACATTTCTGTTTCAGTAAACATTTGTAATTTCCAAGACATAACAATGCTGGAGCATACTTAGAACTCAATGCACCATTACTCTTAGTCCTCTTGGAAAAGTATGAATATAATTGGCGTACCTACACAGTCAGACACTTTCCAATTTCCATGGTAGATACAAGTATTTGTCAGGAGACTAATACTTTTATTATTTTCTTTCATGATTTGGTTATATTTCTATTTTTTTATTTTAAATTATGTTTTTTTTATTCATTGATGGATTCAAAATACAACATAAATGAGGCAGTAAAGCTGTAGAAGGTTTAGGTGGAAAAATAACCTATGGTAATTAAGAAACTCTTGTTTCAGTTACAATACAGAGGGGAATGTGCTAGAAATATATATCTTGACAGACTTTACAACACCAGTAGGAATCACTAAGTTCCTTTAGGTCTTATCTTTTGACAAACTAGCTATTTCATCTGTGTTACATAGTTTGAAGAATTATAGCACAATCTTATTCTATAGTCTCTATAAGGCTTGTTGGCTTGGTGATTTGAAATGCATACGGTACTAACAGTTTAGAAAAAGTGGAGGTAGAAAACCATCTGGTTAGTAGAACAGAGCAGGTGAGATTAAATTGGAAATTTACAACCAGGATCCTTTAAGTTAAGTTTGTAAAATGCACTATAGCATATAGCAGACATTTGCTATTTGAAGTAACATCACGGAAAATATTGATTAAAGAAAACCATGTCACTCATTTCTTCAAGAAACAGTACCCCTAATATCCATGGGTTGTGTCTGGCATTGCAGTTTAGCTCTACTGAATTTATTTTGATTGAGCTGCAATAACAGACACAACCTATGGACATATCTGACACTGTTTCTGGTAAGAAGCAGCCAAGTTTCCTAAATCTGTACAACCCTTGTAACCATAATTTGTAAATCGCTGTTTAATTTACAAACCTTAATAACACTGTTTCGGTATTCTAGACCATGCTCTTTGCTTATGATCTTAGATTGATCCTTCAAGGCTCATTCAATAGTGACTTTTATGTGCTCACATCCCTCAAAATTATGTCCAGATTCAGATCATTGACACAGTAGCATTTTCTATCTATACCACCATAAAAAACAATCTATTTAAACCTCCAAAAATTCATGTATAATATGTTATTTATCAAAGGTCTACATGGACAGCAGAGGGCCTGTGTAGGACTTTACTGTATAACCTCCTACCCCAAACAAGCCATATAGCAAGGAGCTTTAGTTCTGCTCCTTGTGGTAATTGACAACTCTTATCCTTTGGGTGACTAAAAAATACAAAACACATGGGAATATTTAGCTCAGTATCCTATCCTAATCCCTTTTTATTCATTTTTCTTAAGATTATGAGTCCCCTTGCCTATCGAGTCTCTGCGTGGCTAGCTCCACATTTGATATATCCTCCCCAAGTACCTAGATCTTCATGTCCACCTCTATCTTCTCTCCTTCTAATCTAACAGATATATCTTTTTCTGTTAGAAATATTTTTCATGGATATCTATTACACACCACAAACTCCATGTGACATCATCCTTATTGGAATTTGAATTTACATATGCCTACCTTGTACCTGTCCATGGCTTTGTAATATGTTGGCACTTAAAAAAAAAGAATAAGCATAAACAATTACATTATAATAAATGTTACAGTTTATTTGGAATATTAGGGAAAATCATTGTTGGCCATAACAGTGCATGTCTTAATTTTCCTTAGCCACAATCTACACAAATGTTCTCTGAAAATTAATATTGCATTGTATCTCCCATGTAACATTTCTCTGACATAATATTAACAAATCTCAGCACATGTATATTGCTTTTCATTGATGCCAGAGTATAATTTGCTATCAGAAAATAAACAGAAACGGCTCTCATACTTTTAGATTCTGTACCATGAAATAAGCAACAACAGAGTCAGATCAGGGAGACAAAACTGCAGCTCTCACTTTGATTAGTATTCATGAAGCATCCGACTCCAGAGAGGATTAATAGACTCTGATGCCTAATATCCTGGAGAACAATTAATTTGCCCACAGTTTTGTCATGGTTGAAAGTCAAATGCTGGAACAGATCGATGCGCTGAGCTGCACGTTGAAACAGTACAACCTTCTGCTGGAGCTGAATTTTAATTTCTACATCATCATCTCCCTGCCATCACAGGCATCTAACCCTTTCTAATAGATCTGAAAATATCTCTATACTCATGTTAGTCTTTATTATAGATCTATTTTGATTTCTCAAGTATTGAAGTAAAAATGTTGTTATATTAAAATGTTTGTTTTTACTGGGACATTTTATGTATAATATGTAACTAAGACTTAGACCGCATTCACTCATGACTAATTCCTTGTTCATTCATCTGTTCTTTCATTCACTTGTGAAAGCAACAAATAAATTACAATGCTTCTTTACTGTTTACCTCAATTATTATCATTTTTATTGTTTATATTATTTTTATTATTTACCCTTGAAATGCTAATGCAAGATGTAATATGTAGACAATCAATATAGCATTTGATTAAGATAATAATTTATAAAATGTATTCTGGGGTTATGGAAGAATATGGCCAAATTGTTCTTTTGGGTTCTCATGAAAGTGTAAAGTGTAATATAACTGTATAGCAGCTTTAGAAAAACTGTCATAGAGAATATTTACTATTTAGCTATACATACATGAAAACAGATAAATCACTGCACTCAATTATGTAATGCAATTTAAGTTTATTACAAATTTGACATCAATTATTTTCATCCAATGGTAAGTATAATGGTAATTCAATGTGGATCCACATTGCCAGCATACTACTTTTACACTTATCAGATTACGCCGCTGAGGAAGGTCCACCCGGACCGAAATGTTCAGCTAATCATTTAAAGGGATTACCATTATACTTACCATTGGATCAGAATCATTGATGTCAAGTTTGCAATAAACTTAAATTGCATTACATAATTGAGTGCAGTGATATATCTGTTTTCTGGACATTGTGACTTCTCTGTCACATTTCGCTCACACCAATACTTTCTCGAGAGTGCAGACCCCAACTATATCTAACTATAGAGACATACATGGGCAGAAGCGGTAAAATGTCCACAAGGATGTTATGAAATTAAAAAGTGACATTATTTCTCCAGCATTCACTAGCACTCAAGGTTGTTCCTCAAGCAAAGTAGGAGAACATTATCATCCCCACCTGTACAATGTTGCAAACCACAAATTTATGACAATTTAATTGCCATTGCATCTAAATCTAGGTACAAACTGAATTTCTACACTCACCACTTTCCAGAAAGGGGGTATGGTGGGTCAGAGTGTGAGCAGGGCCATTTGCCCCTCCACATTTACCAGTTTTCTGGCATAAATGAATCTATGCCAACTATGGGCCAGCGTAGATTTCAGTTTAAGCACATTGGAGGTCATTTATTATACTGAAATACGCCACTATCTGTAACTTTTCCCAGCTCATGCCAGGTCTAAAATTGTGGGTGTGGCATGGGAAGGGGATGGGCCGGCAGGCCCGTCTCATTTAAAATTTTTTTACGCCTGAGAGTCATAGAAAATTATCTAAATATAAGACCTCAATGAAGCTGTCTGACATTTAGAACTGGAGCTGGATGCGCCAAAGTTATGGAGAGGCCGGCGCCTCTTCATAACTTCCGCAGATCCTCCGCCAACTATGAGGATTTATTAAGATCGGCATCTAAAACGTTGGTCTTAATAAATGTGCCCCATTGACTGTTTAAAGATGTAGCTGATTTATGATGAGGCATGTTCGTCTCCATAAATTAAACACATCTTTTGGAAATGCAGGGGTAATCAAAGATCTACATAAAACTCCAGTCTTTAATAAATCTCCCCTAGTGTGTACATACATTGAATATTTAAGTAGAAAATACATTAATCAATCAATTGTGTGACCAGAGACAACCCCCTCAGTGACTCAATTATACCACAACTGTGCAAATTGTACAGTTGTGGTATAACTGAGTTACTAAGGGAGAGGTTCTTGGTTGCATGGTTGATTGATAATTGTATTCTCCACCTGTATATGCCTTGTATGTACACATTCTACAGGGGTCAAACATTACCTGTGAAAGCCAGAGGAATAAACCCACTCTTTTTTTCACAGCACCCATGAAAATGTTGTCATTCCTTCTGTAAGTCATGGACGGGGCAGGCTCACCAGTATACAGCAAGGCCACACGGGTTGATAAGGAAATTTTGTACTTTTATTCCCAACAAATCAAACCTGGGAAAATGCCACAGAAACAACAGTATGGCAATATATGTTTTTACAGTTCTGGGAGCACTCACCCTGGTGCTGCGCCACTAGCTGGAATATGTAGTGAAAGGTGTTTCCCAATTTAACTATAGGCAAGACCGTATGTATGACTGCCAGAACTATATTATCTCCCCTTAGCGTTATAAGTCTGCTGTAGTGTCTGCAGAGCCATCCGCCGGTGGCACAGCACAGTGTTCACAAACTTATCATCCGGCAGAGTATCGGACTCAGACCTGCCAGAACCTCTATAAACCATAACACCACACAGCAATACAGAGCTGCACAGAGATTGAGTCCTATTTTTTTTTTTTACTCATTCACATTCCAATAGAAATCACATTAAATATTACATAGCTGGTATAAATATATTGACAACTATCCTTCTTACAGCTCTATGTCTCCTGAAGAAACTGGCTGTCTTTAGCTCAGTCCATAGGCATTTATACAGTTGCAATTAAAGTCAAGGATAGTAGTAAAACTCTCTTAGCTGTTGTAAAATGCTATAAAACTATGACAGACCACTCTCCCTATAACAGTGATATATATGGAAGAGTCCTTGTAGCAAAAATACAAAATGGGCACTCAATTATAGCAATAGGTTTTGCTATCTTGGACAGAAGTCCTTAGTGTTTGTCCCCGTCCCCCCCCTACACTACCTCTGCATAACTCTATAGTGAATACCAAGCTCTTGTTTGCTAACAGTTCTCGCTTCTGGAGGTGGAATTACTCTACAAGATCTTACCACCTAGGGGATGAGCCAAGCAGGACATAGCCCGCCTTTCTCTGAGGGCCTGTAGCACTTACGTGGTCTGCCTCAGCAGTATGACCACTCTTCATAAAATTGCCCCTCCATGACTAACTGACCATCTGGAAAGGAAGAAAAATAACTGCAAATCTTTATTTTATGTGAAATTGTAAAATATTCAGTAGGCTATACAACTGTTGTATTCTCCATTTAATTACAGACATTTCAAACACATTTTCTTTAAGAAGCATTTGTCAACCTTACACTAACATTTACATTTTCCAACCCTTTTCATGCCATTAACATATCAGCTTTTGGTGTGAGATTGGAAAACATACCATGCAAAATAACAATTTATGCAAATAACACCTTTAATGAGTAAGTAAATGCGTAGGACACATGTGAAACCAAAGCTAGCATTCAACAAGTCTGTTGAAGGGTCTTATTATGTCTTCAGAATGAGGTATCTCGTAAATAATTCTTGGTGTTTTTTTGTACATCTGTTCCACTAGCAAGCATGGAATCAGCCTCAACCTACGAATGCCCGCAACAAACCCCTTACTGTGAGATACCTGACATATGCTTGTTGAGTAATTAACATCTGTATAACGGAACCAAAATTTTCATTTATTATTTTAATTCTGTCTTAAAATAGAAGTACTATTACCAAAAGCAGGAGACAGTATTGGAAATTGTCCTACAAACATAGCGGAATCCTAGGGAATAAAAGATTGCAAAAGCCCTCGAGATTCATGAGCATACTAGAGGAAGAATATGTCTTCTGTAAGCGTTCGTAAGTCAGAAGGTGGTGATATTATATAACACATACAGTATATCCAAAGCTCACTCAGATGTTAGTGTGCAATCATAAAATAAGAGGAGATATAGAAGACAACAATAGGGAAAAGATCAGTGACAGCATATAAAATAGTTATGAAACCTCTTCAAATATAAAGCAGCAGAGATGTCATAATGTAGAGCAGGAAACATTCTTTTGCTAAATAGATTATATTCTCTTGGTAAAAATGGCAGACTTTATGTTCAGGAAAAGGAGAGCTTGACTGGTTTCTGTTGTGCACTATGACAACTCAGTGAGTTACAGGAGTTCAGTAGCTTTACCTGCAGTCCTATGGATAACCACTTTATATCACAATGAATTGTATCAAATGATGTTCAGTTCTGCTGTATTGACACAATCCATATATAATTGATAAAAGTTAGTGTCATCATGATAAAGTGTAAGAGAATTTAATGAATAAGCCAGTAATGGAAGATTTTTTTTTAATAAATGCTGTATTCTCAAAAGTAGTTGCATAATGTAAGATTCAGTATTGAATTATGGAGTGACAAGTTTAATGTCTCTTGAAGTTGACATGCCAGCATTATTATGTAGTTTATACCCTAAATAAAAAGCACGGTTGTTATTCCTAAATTCAAGATAAAAAGTCACTCCTGCAAGAACACCAAGGTTAAACAAAATTGCCAAATCAATGCAGACTGAAATGCTAAAGTGGTGCGATGGGTGGGATGGACCTCCACAATATGCTTAATGGTAAGCATACTATGAAGATATACCCATTTAAAAAGCAGTTGTAGTCACCCACTAGATCAAGGTTGGGCAACCTGCAGCTCTCCAGCTGTTGCAAAACTACAACTCCAAGCATGCTCAGTCTGACCACAGCCATCAACCTACAGCAGGGCATGGTGAGAGTTGTAGTTTTAAAACAGCTGGAGAACTGCAGGTTGGCCAGTCCTGAACTAGATAGTGATCTCAGTACAGAACTGGAGGTATGTTAGGCCATAATGACTTTATAGATGTTCATATATAGAGATGAGTGAAAAAAAATTTAATTTGGCTGCTTCGGCGAATTTCACAAACAAATTTCATTTGTGATGAATTACTTTGTCACGAAGCACATTCCTTTGTATGTAGTGGGCACGTGGTGTAGCAGGCAGTGCCAGTATGGTGACATCAAACATCACCAAGCGCAAGATTTCACACAGTTTCTGCAAGCAAGATGGCCATGATGGCCTCTTCGTGTGCAAATGGTTGGTGAGTACATTTTTTTTTTAACTGCCATTTCTGGAAAAATAGATTTGTTACCATGAAGTGTGAAGAGATTTGGCTTTACGTTGAATCAGATTTTTCCTGAAATTTGGATCGAAGTCAATTCATTTGGCTTCGATTCGCTCAACACTGGTCATGTAGCCTTAAATTTCTATAATAATTCATATTTTTCATGATTACCTTTGATTTTCTTTTTAGACACAAACTAATCTCTATTTAAAGGAGTCCCAAGAGCTAAACATTCCCTATTTATAGCTAAGTGGGTGTACAACCACTGGAACCCCCGTGATCATTAAAACAAGAAATCCTTTTTCCCACCCCCATATAATTGAAGTGTGGTACTGCCACTCCATTAATCTATATGGGACTGCTGGATATAGATAAGTACTGTACTCAGCTATCTCTCGCAATCCTATAAAGAATTATTGGAGCAGCAACACACTTGCTTTACCATCATTCCATTCCTGTGGAGGGGACCTAGGACCCTCTTTCTCATGTTTGGAGTGGGATCAAGAGGTAAGAATCCCATGGAGAAGACAATTATCCTCTATCCAAGGGGATACGTTTAAATCTTGGGTCAATTGCCACACCAAGCATAAGAGGGAAGGGAAAAGACCAAACAAGGGAAATGGTCACCTCCTGCAGGGAATCCTGAAACTAGACCCTGACTGACTACCAGTATGAACAGGCCTTAGTGGTAGGAGAGTTCATACACAGGAACCTAATAACAAACTCACCCTATAGAACCCTGAAGCTAGTGACAGAGGAAAGAGTCAACCCGTTCCTCCAAGAGAACGGACGAACAGGAGACTCCATAAGGCAAAACCACAACACGGAAAAGTAGGATAAACACAATAGGGAAAATGACACTTATCTTAATGCAGATATTGCAGCAACCGGATCTCAGACGAGATCCACACCACACACAACAAAGTCAGCAGAAAGTATAAACCGCAAGGAATACTAGGAGAGGAAGGGATAAATAGGGGAAAGATAATCATCACACCCACAACAGCTGAGGGGAAGGGGTGTGGTAAACGGCAACCAAACAAAGAGGAAAACATGTCAAATTATGTCACTTTTGAAAGCCTAGCCGAATGCCTGCAACCTGATGCAGGAACGTTCGTGACATTACCCCCTTTTACGGGTGACCTCCGGGCACCCAGGATCAACTCTATTAGGATGAGACCTGTGAAAGGCTTTCACCAAACGACTGGCATTCATATCAGATGCCGGTACCCATGTCCTCTCCTCAGGTCCATAACCCTTCCAGTGAACAAGATATTTAAGAGTCCCACGGAGAACTCGAGAATCAATGATCTTGACGATCTGGAATTCCAAATTGCCATCCAACAAGACAGGCGCGGGTGGCAAGGGAGATGGCTCCAGAGGTTCAACATATCTCTTCAACAAAGATCTGTGAAACACATTATGGATTTTTAGAGCCTGAGGAAGTTCAAGATGAAATGCTACAGGATTAATAATGGCCGTGATCTTATATGGGCAAATGATTCTTGGACCCAACTTCCAAGAAGGAACTTTCAACTTAATATTCCTAGTAGACAGCCACATAGAATCACCCACACTTAGGTTCGGAGCATTCATACGTTTCCTGTCAGCCATGCGTTTGTACTTGTTACCCATATTTATCAAGTTATTTTGAATTTTCCGCCATATAGATGACAATGATGATGAAAAACGTTCTTCCTCAGGAAAACCAGAAGTATCAGAACCAGAAAATGTGACAAACTTACTCCACTTACTTACCAGTGGAGTCCTGTCTGTGATTATTTATAGCAAACTCTGCCAGAGACAAAAACCCTGGTTCTCAGAGACAAAACATCTCAAGTAAGTCTCCAGACTCTGATTGGTACGCTCAGTCTGTCCATTCGTCTGGGGGTGAAAGGCAGAGGAAAAAGACATTTGTACCCCAAGCCGAGTACAGAATGCCTTCCAGAATCTGGACACAAACTGAGTCCCACGATCAGAGACCACATCAGTGGGAATGCCATGAAGTTTCACAATGTTGTCAACAAACACTTGTGCAAGAGTTTTAGCATTGGGGAGTCCGGGTAATGCAATAAAGTGCGCCATTTTACTAAAACGATCTACATTCACCAGAATAATTGTCTTACCAGACGAATTAGGCAGATCAGTGATGAAGTCCATGAATAAGTGAGTCCATGGTCTGGACGAGATGGGTAATGGAAGTAGGGGTCCAGAAGGTCGAGTATGTGTCACCTTAGCGCGTGCACAGACACTACAGGCCAACACATAGTCCTCAACACACTTACGTAGCCCTGGCCACCAGAATCTATGAGAGATGAGGTCGACAGTGGATTTACTCCCAGGGTGTCCCGCAAGCACCGAAGAATGATGTTCCTCAAACACCTTATGACGCAAGTCAGAAGGAACAAACAACTTTCCCAGGGGGGCAAGACTCCGTGGCATCTCCCTGGGCCTCAAAAACATTAGCCTCAAGATCAGGGTAAAGAGCGGATATCACCACTCTTTCAGACTCGGATCCTCAAAATCACCACCTCCGGGAAAACTACATGACAAGGCATCCGCCTTCACATTCTTAACCCCAGGACGATATGTGACAATGAAACTGAATCTGCTGAAGAACAAAGACCATCTGGCCTGCCTCGGATTAAGTTGTTTAGCTGACTCCAGGTAAGCCAGATTTTTGTGATCAGTGAATACAGTGATTGGGTGAATCGCCCCTTCCAACCAATGACGCCATTCCTCAAAAGCCAACTTAATGGCCAGTAACTCTCTGTTATCCACATCATAATTTCTCTTCGCAGCAGAGAGTTTTTTCGAAATTACCAGTTGACGGGCCCAATGATAAAACTGCTCCTACCCCCACCTCGGATGCATCAACCTCCACAATGAAAGATTGTGACACATCTGGCTGCACCAATATAAGGGCAGAAGAGAAGCATTCCTTCACAACGGAGAAGGCTTGCAATGCGGCATCAGACCACACCGAGAAATCCGTCCCTTTCTTAGTCATGTCAGTTAAGGGTTTAACTATTGTCGAATAGTTAATAAATTTTCGGTAATAGTTGGTGAACCCCAAAAATCACATAAGAGCCTTCAGATTTTCAGGTCGGTCCCAGTCCAGAACAGCACGGACTTTCTCTGGATCCCTACGAAAACCTGTAGATGACAGCAAGTATCCTAAGAATTGCACCTCATGTACAGCAAAAACACATTTCTCAAATTTTGCATACAACTTGTTATCTCTTAGGATTTGCAACACCTGTCTCACGTGATCCTGGTGTGTCACCATATCTGGAGAATAGATTAGTATGTCATCCAAATACACGACTACAAACCTCCCCACCAGGTGATGAAAAATGTAATTAACAAAATGCTGCAAGACAGCAGGAGCATTGGTCAACCCAAAAGGCATGACCAGGTTCTCAAAGTGTCCCTCAGGAGTGTTAAAGTCCATCTTCCATTCATCCCCTTCCTTGATCCTGACCAGATTATATGCCCTTCTTAGGTCCAACTTGGAGAACACCTTGGCATCCACAATCTGGTTAAACAAGTCAGGAATCAAAGGAAGGGGTACAAATCACGGACAGTAATCCGATTTGAGTTCACGGAAATCCAGACATGGCCTAAGGGTTCCGTCCTTTTTCTTAACAAAGAAAAACCCAGCATCCACAGGAGATTTGGAAGGTCTAATATGACCTTTAGCCAAACTCTCAGCAATGTATTCCTTCATGGCCCTTCTCTCAGGTCCAGAAAGGTTATACAGCCTAGATTTGGACAATTTTGCTCCAGGAATAAGATTGCTAGGACAATCGTATTCCCGGTGAGGGGGCAAATCCCGACATCCACCTTCAGAAAATACATCAGAGAAATCCGATATAAAAGAGGGAAGTGTCTTAGTAGTTAAAGCAGAAAAAGATGTATTAAGACAATTGTCAACACAATAATCACCCCAATCCACAGTTTGTCTAGTATTCCAGTCAATGATCGGATTATGTTTGCTTAACCACAGTAAACCCAGAACCATAGGAGCAGGAAGACCTTCCAGCACAAAACATGAAATAAGCTCCTGATGAAATTCACCCACTCTTAATTTGATATCATGCACCATCTGAGACAAACACTTATTAGATAGAGGTGCAGAATTAATGGCAAAAACAGAAATCTTCTTTTCCAATGTACTCGGAGACAATCCATGCATACGTACAAACTGAGCATCAATCAAGTTCACCCCTGCCTCGCTATCAAAAAACACCTCAATTCTCACAACCTTTGACTCTAACGCCACCTCGGCAGTCAGAAGAAAACGGGTACTACAGGATGAAGACAAATGCACATTTTTAGTTTCTCTACCCACCCCACCAAGAGTGAGACGAGAATTCAACGCCCCATTTTCTTTTCTCTCTTTTAGAGATTGAATGCATGGACATACATTGACAAAGTGTCCTTTCTGACCACAGAAAAAAACACACACCCTTTTTATTACCAAAATTCTTAAGAGTAGAAACAGGAGTAGCTCCCCTTAACTGCATGGGTTTGTTCCCTGACATCAAGGGGAATTTTCACCCAAATTGTCATATAAGGACAGTACACTATGTGATAGTATGTCCTGGGAGCGGGGGCCCCTAGATCGCTCTCTCAGGCGCCTATCTATATGTACAGCAAAGACATAGCGGCTTCCAAAGACACAGGGGTTTCATGAAAGGCCAAAGCGTCCTTCAGCCTTTCTGATAATCCTTGACAGAATTGGCTACGTAGAGCCAGATCGTTCCATTCAGTATTGGTCGCCCACCTCCGGAACTCAGAGCAATAGATCTCAAACGAGCGCTCACCCTGACGAAGGTCACGTATCTGGGTCTCGGCCAGGGAGATACGATCCGGGTCATCATAGATAATCCCTAAAGCCTTGAAAAATTCATCTACCGACCGGAGAGACTGCGATCCGGTTGGCAGAGAAAAGGCCCATGACTGTGCATCCCTTTTAAGCAGCGAGATGACCACACCAACCTTCTGCTCCTCATTACCAGAAGAATGTGGACGCAGTCTGAAATACAATTTGCACGCCTCCCTGAATAGAATAAAATTATCGCGTCCCCCAGAAAATCTATCCAGAAGGGCGACCTTAGGCTCCAAACAGGCCTGACACCCAGCACCCCCAGAACCACCAGCCTGTGGTCTCTGAATCTGGTTGCGGATGTCAGCCACCTCCAAGAAGAGTCCCTGCAGCCATTCAGCAAGCGCAGCAATAGCATCCATGTCAGCACAAAAATGACATTTATTTTTGTTCAGCGGTTTATAATGTCACGCTCTGGTGTGGAGGGAATTGCCACACCAAGCGTAAGAGGGAATGGAAAAGACCAAACAAGGGAAACGGTCACCTCCTGCAGGGAACCCTGAAACTAGGCCCTGACTGACTACCAATATGAACAGGCCTTAGTGGTAGGAGAGTTCATACACAGGAACCTAATAACCAACTCACCCTATGGAACCCTGCAGCTAGTGACAGAGGAAAGAGTCAACCCATTCCTCCAAGAGAACGGACGAACAGGAGACTCCAGAAGGCAAAACCACAACAGGGAAAAGTAGAATAAACACAATAGGGAAAATGACACTTATCTTCATGCAGATATTGCAGCAACCGGATCTCAGACGAGATCCACACCACACACAACAAAGTCAGCAGAAAGTATAAACCGCAAGGAATACTGGGAGAGGAAGGGATAAATAGGGGAAAGATAATGACCACACCCACAACAGCTGAGGGGAAGGGGTGTGGTAAACGGCAACCAAACAAAGAGGAAAACATGTCAAATTATGTCACTTTTGAAAGCCTAGCCGAACGCCTGCAACCTGATGCAGGCACGTTCGTGACAAGTGGATTGGGAACTTGAAGTGGTCCTGGAAAAAGTACTAAAAGTGGCCCCGTTTTGTAGTTGAGTCTAAATTTATGGAAGGCAGGGCCAGCAATACCATATAGTGGCACATTATAACAACCCAGCAGAGCCAAATACCATGGTCTATCACAAAATACTGCCAACAGCACAAAATACATCCCCCAAAACTTCTACTGGCCGGGTGTGAGGAGGGCTCAGGAGGCCCCTTGGACATCAACCCACCGGGAAATTTCCCCGTAAGGGCTATGGCCTATCCACCCCTGTTTACTATTAGCGTTGAACTCTGCATTCTCGCTCCTTTCCCTTTCTTCCCAGCCCTAACTGAAAAGTATCCACGTGAGGTGCATTTAAAAACTTGTCCGTGTTTTCTGCCAGAACATGAACACATTTTCTATTGCTCGTTTGCAAGGGGCTTATTCAGCTATTTAGCCAAGTCAAAGAGAACCCTAAAAACATAGGTACCCGTGTTGCGTTGCCAGTCCTGATCCCGAGCACCATCTCTGCATGGAGGTGAGCCGATCTATATTTTTCTCTTTTGCCTAAAACATACAAGTGACAATTGATCATTTGTGGTGGCTTTGACTTAAGACAGTTAAGTCTGTCTTTGCTTTGTGAGGTTGCCTAATAATAATGAAATGGTGCACAGTAATAATATATTTGGTGCAAGTGCAATGTTGTGTATGCCTTTGTCTGTATAAGTACTCCAGTGGTTGCCTGGCATGGGAGATGCAACTTTTTACTGACTTTTTAAAATGTTGCGCATCAGAAATGAGACTTAAAGGGGTTATCCCATCTTTGACAATGGGGGCATATCGCTAGGATATGCCCCCATTGTCTTATAGGTGTGGGTCCCACTGGGACTCGCACCTATATTGAGAAAAGCGGGGGAGCCCTGAGCCTGGAGGACCCCGGGTTTCCCGGGTCCGACCACCGCCAGGCGCAGCCCCCCCACCTTCCCCCACTGCCCTAATAGAAACAAATGGGAGCGAACCGCGCATGCGCGGCCCGGCTCCCCTTCATTTCTATTGAGCCGACGGAAATAGCCGAGCCAGTGCTCGGCTATTTTCTGCGGCAGCATAGAAATGAATGGGAGCCGGGCCGCACATGCACGGTGCACTCCCATTCGTTTCTATTAGCGCAGTGGGGGAAGTCGGGGGGCGGTGGTACGAGATGGGATAACTCCTTTAAAGGTATTCTAATCTGAAATCATGACCTACTATTCATTCCATTTCTTAATTTGGCGTGGCTCACCAAATGTAAAATTTGAGCAAATGTTAAAAAACTATGCACCGTCTGTCAGATGTGTCATCACTTGTGGCATTTTTTTACGTCACAAATCTGGCATAGAAGATTTGATAAATGACCCTCATACTGTGTGTTTTACAGTAGAGATGAGTGAAGTTTTGAAAAATTAGATTCTACAGCCTTGCCGAAGTTCAACAAGAAATTTGATTTGTGAAAAATTAATTTTTCATTGCTATAAATCAGGTATTCCCAGGCCAATCTACCTGTCAGACATCTGTACTCCATTGAAGTGTAGGTTAGATAAAACGGAAACATTTGTTTCCATTTTAATGTACAAGCTGGCAGATCTTGCCATAACTTGTCCAAGTTGCAGGTGTGCCTGGGCCAGAACGACTTTTACCCAGTGAGCTATGAATAACATATGGTCCTTGACCATAGTTCACCTCCATATGTCTGCACCGGCGTAAACTCTTCCAGACACTGAGAGTCCCAAGGACTGGCCCACCTTCTGCTCAATGCATGTGTGCAGGACGGGTACAGCTTTTTGGAAAAAGTAATGTCAGCTTGGGACTCTCCACCTTGGGTGGGTGCAAGACATCAGTTCTCTGAAATATGCAGAGTCAGCAACATGGAAAGGGAAGGACTGTAGTACCAGCAACTTGGCCTGGTGCACATTGAGCTTTTTTGTAAGTGTATGAATGCATGTATACTGTTGTCTTTTTGCAATCACCTCATGATCGATTGCTGTTTAAACAAGTGACAAGGAGGAGAAGAAGCATCAGGAGCAATAGACGACATTGAAGTCAATGGAAAGGATCAACAGCTTCCTTCTGCTGCTGTTGAAGAGCCCCAACCGCTAGAGAGGGGGTGTGGGTTGGTGGGAGATGCAGCCATTTCTGCATCAGGCTGTAACACTAAATATGTGGCACGGTTTTCCCATGCCACTTTATGGAGACTAGAGATGAGCGAGCACTAAAATGCTTGTTTCGAATAATGAACCCCATTGAAGTCAATGGGAGACTCGAGCACTTTTGCAGGGGACCAAGGCTCTGCCTAGGGAAGGCTGGGTGAACCTGGAAACCTCAGAAAATGATGGAAACACCAAGGAAATGGACAGGAAACAGCAGGGGCAGCATGCATGGATGCCTCTGAGGCTGCCTAATCCCACCATTACCCCAAATTCTCCTAGTGGGGCATGTGTGGTATCGATTCTTCTCAGTTTAAAATCGTATATGTCCCCTATCTTGGGACCATATATTTCATGGATTGTCTTTTCTACTGCAGCTAAAGGGACGTGTTCATGCTCTGCCTATCACAGGTCAGGAGCCAATTAAAAGAGGAACCAACAAAAATCAGTATAATATCTAATACGTCCCCTATCTGGGTAAATTGTTTGGAGAGAGGGCCTGTAGGTGGGGGGCAGGCTGGGGGGGAAGGAGGTTGAGCTGGAAGAGCCAGAGGAGTGCCCCCTTGGCTAGCGTGTGTGGTGGTGACAACAGCCGGATGGAGTTCGAATGACGACGCAGGACCCCAACTTAAAAATTTAGCATCAACCGGTACAGTTGTCAACTATGAGCTCGATCAAGTGTGGTATGTATTCTATGTATACTTCTCAGTTTAATACCGTATATGGCACCTATCCGGAAAAATAGTTTGGAGAGAGAGAAAGAGAGGAAAAAGACATAAATTGTTTTGAGAATGGGCCTGTAGGTGGGGGGCAGGCTGGGGGGAAGGAGGTTGAGCTGGAAGAGCCAGAGGAGTGCCCCCTTGGCTAGCGTGTGTGGTGATGACAACAGTCGAAAGGAGTTTGAATGACGTCGCAGGACCCCAACTTAAAAATTTAGCATCAACCGGTACAGTTGTCAACTATGAGCTTGAACAAGTGTGGTATGTGTTCTATGTATTCTTCTCAGTTTAATACCGTATATGGCACCTATCCGCTGTAGGTGGACCTCCGGAAAAATTGTTTGGAGAGAGGGCCTGTAGGTGGACCTCTGGAAAAATTGTTTGGAGAGAGAGCCTGTAGGTGGACCTCCAAAAACATTATTTAGAGAGAGGGCCTGTAGGTGGACCTCTGGAAAAATTGTTTGGAGAGAGGGCCTGTAAGGGGCCCTCCTGAAAAATTGTGGTAAAAGAGTGCCAGTTGGACCTCTAAAAAAATGGCGTTTTTTTGGTCAGCGTTAGGCAAAGACGACAAGGAGGAGTAGGAGGAGTAGAGAAGAGGAATCAGATACATAAGTAAAGTAAATCTTTAGCTGCTTTCTCCCGGAGGATATTTGAATTCCGGTGAAATCCAGGCTTTGTTCATTTTAATAAGCGTCAGGCTGTCAGTTGACAGGCGTGTACGCTTATCGGTGATGACGCCACCAGCTGCACTGAATACCCGCTCTGACAGCATGCTAGCGGCAGGGCAGGCCAGCACCTCCAAGGCGTACAGCACCAGTTCAGGCCACGTGTCCAGCTTTGAAACCCAGTAGTTGTATGGAGCAGAGTGATCGGTCCGGACGTTGGTATGGTCAGCTAGGTACTCCCTCACCATCTTTCTGTACAGCTCCCCCCTTCTCTGCCTAGACTGGGGACAGGTGACAGTGTCTTGCTGGGGTGACATAAAACTGGCAAAGGCCTTGGAGAGTGTTCCCCTGTCAGAGCTGGACAAGCTGCCTGCTCGCCTCCTCTCCCCCGCTACTTGGCCCACAGAACCATGCCCTCTGCCGCTAGCGGCGTCAGATGGGAAGGATTGCTTCAGCTTGTGCACCAGGGCCTGTTGATATCTATTCACTCTCATACTCCTTTCCTCTGCAGGGATCAGAGTGGAAAGGTTCTGCTTGTACCGTGGGTCCAGGAGAGTGAACACCCAGTAATCGGTGTTTGAAAAAATGCTTCTAATACGAATTTCACGGGATAGGCAGCCTAACATAAAGTCTGCCATGTGCGCCAGAGTCCCAACATGCAAGAATTCCCTCTCCTCACTGGCCTGACTCTCCATTTCCTCCTCCTCCTTCTCCTCCTCCTCTTCAGCCCATACACGCTCAAGAGTTAAGAAGGATTGAGCACTGGTACCCTCTTCTGACTCGCAGACATTCTCCTCCTCTTCCTCCTCATCCTCATCCCCCTCCTCCGATACGCACTGAGAAACAGACCGGAGGGTGCTCTGGCTATCAAGCGACGTATCTTCCTCCACCATCTCTTGTGACAAGCGCAAAGCATCCGACTTCATGCTGAGCAGTGAGTTTTTCAACAGGCAAAGCAGCCGGATGGTGAGGCTGATAATGGTGGCATCGCCGCTGACCATCTGTGTTGACTCCTCAAAGTTGGTCAACACCTGGCAGATATCAGACATCCACGTCCACTCCTCATTGTAGACTTGAGGAATCTGAGTGACCTGACTGCCAGTTCTGGTGGAAGTTGACATCTGGCAGTCTACAGTCGCTCTGCGCTGCTGGTAAACTCTGGATAACATGTTTAATGTCGAATTCCATCTCGTGGGCACGTCGCACAACAGTCGGTGAGCAGTTCGCACTGTTGTGGTTTCAACAGTCCTCTACCACGTGTCCCTATAAGTTGAGACATGAAGCTAGGGAGTGTAGCTCTGCCGCGTTTCCCTGCTCCCTCATCAGCAGGTACTGTCTCACCCTGCCCAGGACCACGGCCTCTGCCCCCTGCAGTAATTGAATGCCCTCGACCTTTAGCCCTGGGGTTCAACATTTTCTGTATATAAGTGTATTATATAAAAAAAATAAAATAAATGGGCCTGCTCTACTGAAACCCACAAATGTGTTCAGTCTGAACAAGTAAATATATAGGTGGATAAGTTAGATCAAAATTACGTATGTTATTACGTACCGTGCAGTATGGAGCAATTACACGGAAACTATTAGATTAGGCAGACTTGGTCTGCTTAGTTGCAACCCAGAGAAATGTCGCACAGAGATTTTTGTAATCTAGCTGTATAAGTGAGAGTAAAAGACCTTGTTTAATTAAGTGACGTACAGAATGTGTCAACTGGATAGAAAATACGGATTGTAGTGAGTGGACAGCTGAACTGTGACACACAGAATGGTTCCACACAGCTGTGTGAAATGGATTTGTATCACTGAGATAAAACAACAAAAAAACTTTTTTTTAATATATTTTATTTTTATATATATATATTTTTTTTTAACGTGACGTGACGAGCTTACTCAGCCCCGGCTGACGGTAGCTATTTTGACTGCAACCCAGACAAATGTCGCACAGAGATTTTTGTAATCTAGCTGTATAAGTGAGAGCAAAAGACCTTGTTTAATTAAGTGACGTACAGATTGTGTCACCTGGACAGAAAATACGGATTGTAGTGAGTGGACAGCTGAACTGTGACACACAGAATGGTTCCACACTGCTGTATGAAATGGATTTGTATCACTGAGATGTAACAATAAAAAAAAAGGGTTATATATGGCGATAGCTGCACTACTAGTGCCAGCCAGCCCAGCCAGGAGACAAAAAAAAAGTCTTGTAGCCCTTAGAAGGGCTGTTGGGTTCTTTTGAGATCACTCCTGCCTAACAAAGAACTAAATGCAGGCCCTAACACTCTCCCTGAAACGCAGCAGCTCTATCCCCAACGACATCCAGACAGCATCTGAGCCGAGCACCGCGGGCAGTCACTAGTATATTCCAGGGTCACTTGATCAGGCCAGCCAATCCCTGCTATCGACATGTAGGGGCCCCACGTGATGCTGGGTGTACCGCAGAGTCTCCTGGCTTGTGATTGGCTGAGTTTATAGGCGCCAAAAATGCACAATGCGGAAGTTGCCATTTCCTCGAGCATGGCGAGATACTTGTCCGAGCAGCGAGCACTTACAAGTACCGTAATACTCGAACGAGCACCATGCTCGGACGAGTATGCTCACTCATCTCTAATGGAGACAGTCCATGTGTTGACACGGGCCATCATGCCAACATTTGCCCTCTGGTTGCGCTTCACTTTCTTCCCACACATCCTGCTTAGTGTCACGCTAACGTCACCTAGTGACTGTTTGAAATATTCCCACACTGAACAGAAAATGAAGTAGGAAATCTTAATCGACAGGACCTACTGAAAAATGAGGAGAAATACAGTAAGAATAGAAGAAAAATAGGACTCGCGAAGAATCCACCCATCATTATACAATACAATAGTCAGACAAGGATATTAAAAAAAGCATAATTAATAAACATTGGGATATTTTAAAAGAGGGTATAATAGGTGAGCATCTCTCAAATAGAATCAGATTTGTATATAAAAAAGCCAGTAATGTGGGTAATTTGTTGGCATTAAAAAATAAATGTATAAGTAGGAGTGTGATAAAAAGAAGTGAACTGTTATAACTGTCTAGTATGTAAAAAATTTTAAGGGGTTGTCCAAGTTATTTTTTGGTTCTTTGTATGTTTCTAACTAGACAAATTTAAGGGCTTTATAATGTACCTACTTTATGTGCTGTGGCTCCTTTCTCAGATTTTACAGGGTCACATGACCTGTGATGTCAACTTCTCTCCCTGCACTGTTGATGTTTTGTGCACAAGCCTGAGAGAGTAAATATGCGTCTGTACAGGAGACGTCACTGTGCTGTCCATGCTTTTGCACTGCTGTCTTCTGCTATCTGCCCTCTCCCTGGAAACTTTAACCCCCTTCGTCAGCACACACTCAGGGCTGGAGGCTTTACTGAGTAGCTGCATGCAGTGAAGAGACACATTATCTTCTCTTCTCCTCATCCTGCAGACACAGAGCTGACAGACTGGTGGAGTTATGCAGAGCATTGCACAAGAACAGGTAAGGGGAAGATCCTGTGTATATCAGCAGTATCATTGTACAACATTCTGCTGAGTATCCCAACAATCAGACATTTCACTTAGGGCAGCACTTGTATTCACTCCCTTTACAAAGCATGGGGTGGGGCACAAATATTGAAACAGAACTATTTGCATTTGAATGAAAAGAAAGTATATCCAGTTAGGGCATTTACCAAGTACTTGCAGAAGTTTATAGGAAAAGATAAAAGGGGGGGTGCAATGTGAAGCCTATATAAGAGAGATCGAGAATAGTCAAACCGTTTTCCCTGACGAAGCATAGTGTTCTATCCAAAATACGTTGGATTTTACCTAAAAATTACTCCTAGTTCACTAAGTGACGTCACTTAGTATTCCATGTGAGTGCAAACATCTTACATAGGAAAGGAGTTGAGCCATCGGCCGGGGCACTCTCAGAACCGTCACACACCTATTATACCCTGAGATAAGTCCCGGAATCCTAGAGAAGAAAAGCAGCGTGAAGCAGGAGCAGCAAAGCGGAGCAAGATACTCTGTGTCATTGCAAAAAGCTATATGTGAGCACGATATTTCTCACAGTCGATATATCAGTAAAGATACAGTAGGTGTAGTATTTTGCAGATTCCTATACAGAATTTTAACAATAACAGTTAAAAGAGACCATGGCCATGGAATCTACAAGGGAGCTGTAGATACAAAACATTGGAGCAGTTTAACTAATCCTGTCTAATATTCACTGTTAAGTTTGACTATTCACTCTAAAAATGCACCAAATGTATTAGTGTTTCATGCTGTAAAATACATTTGGAGCGTTATCAAAAACACTTTTAAAAAAACATATGTAAATTACTTTGTGGCAGAATGATGGTGCATGTTTTCAGATAACCCAACCCCTCTTGTTGAGCAAGGCACAAAAAGTATCTTAAACAGAGTCTAACCAATGAGAGTCTAACCACTGAAAATCCACCAATCACAAGAATGGAGGTCCTGACTTCATCAATCACAAGAATCGGGGTTGCATATGAATGGAGCAACAGTCGTCTCTAAATACCGTACTCATCAATCTCCCAATAGTCCCATAATGGTGGAAGGAGCTGTAGCACTCATGCTCCACAGCCACTCCTTTCATATTGGGTTACCCCTGTTCTCATGATCAGTAGGGGACTTCTCATGATTGGTAAGGGTCCCAGCAGTCAGATCTCCTCCAATCAGACTCTTAAAACTTTTTGGGGGATAGGAGATAAGCTTGAATTTTTTTGTAACTCCAGTAAAATTTGAATTCGATGGGAGGCAGAATTTGAACACATTTCTAAGTAAATCTGCCCAAAGTATTTATTTTCCATTAAGATTTTTTACATAGTTCCTTGATATTTAAATGTATTGAAGAAATAATTTTAAAAAGTCACAAACTCTATTCGTAAACTGAATGACAGATTTATTTTCTCTACCCTACTCTATACACAGTATATTCTACAAAGTACAATGACAAAATATCAGATTTTTTTTCTACATCATGTGCATTATTTATTTACACTGTAATATTTGAGCATGGGATTTAAATTCTCATTATTTAAATGTTCTCCTGTTGAAGAATTCTGCCAAAGTGAACGGTTTATGAAGAGAAAGCCAGAGTGAGAATGTTTTGCTAGATGGCTGTCAGCTTTACAAGCCTACTAAAAGTTCCAAAAATAGGAAAGAAATGTGTAAGAGCAAAGTCAATGAGCACAACTCACAACAGAAACCAAAAGAATCCCAGGACAGAGCAAAATCTGACATGCACTTTGCAGGTGGTGTCAGCTGATCGGCTTATCTTTATCTTCCAAATATGTCAAGAGAAGACAAAGAATGACAAGAACAGAAAAACAGATTCTTAACATACAATATAAAGTTAACAATTGAAATATATAAAGAATGGTCTATTAGACCTTTATTATTTCAATTAAAAATGGAGTGGTTCTATTAACATGATATATGAAGAAGTTTATTTTACAAATATCACTCTTTTATGCAATACACATAAAACTCTTCAAGTAACAGCATCTCACTTTCGCAGGCATTAAATTGGTTTTACAGGACTTGATGGCCTGCTCTTAAGGTAGATCACCAATATCAGATTGGTGGGGGCCAACACCTTGCACCTCTAACAATTGTCTGCCCAGGAAGTCATCGGTGCTCTATTCACTGTCCAGTGGACACAGCCAGGAGCAAAAGGTTAGAGCCAGTGTACTGCAGTTTAGCCCCAATTCAAGTGAATTGGAGTGAGCTGCAGTAAGCTGGTACATAAACTAGACAGTGGATGGAGCCCAGTGCCAGTTGCTTCTCAAAACAGCTGAATGGTGAGCTTCAGGGCCAGCCCCCCGCCAATTTGATATTGATGGCTAGATATGAGCAAATTCATTCTAAATGAATTGCATTCTTCCTGAATTTTCCAAAAAATTAAGTCCAAATCTGATTTGATTATTGGTGATTCGATTTGGAATATCTCAAAACAGTGTCAGCTGTTCCTCAGACCAGAAGACAGGAAACATAAAGACAGGGGATCACATGACCACAGGCAATGTGAATGAGTACAAACTGGCCAACATTTACTGCCAAATGCTAGACCATTAAAAAAAAAAAAAAAACTTCATAGGGTACACACCCAGTTGATGAATCTGGCTTAGGCTAAAAGCTCCAGGACCTTTCCAACACTTTTTTAATGAAGATCATTTTACTGTAAATCTCTTTATGAAAGGGGTACACATACAAACATATAAGTTAGGTAACAGTTAAAATGCCAGACAATGATTGGCATGGAGGTCATAAAAGCTTGTAAAGAAAGACTGTTCACTGAATAGTGGGGGAGTTTGAGCAACCAGGGAAGCTATTTGACCCAAGGTTGCCACATTTACCAGAATTTGTAATTTGTCTGTATCCAGCTCTTCCAGCCTGGTCACCTGATTCACTTTCTTTATCCATGACGATGGATGGTTAGGAGTGTGCCAGGCCACTGGAATGAGAAGTTTAGCAGATATTATTACGAAGGTAGAAAATCATTTTTAGAAGGTTCAAATGTGGGGTAGCAGTCAAGATAAGTATGAATAGAGGCGATGAGGGCAGGTTAGGTGAGCACATTTTCCTAACTGTTCTCTCTATTAGATTTAAAAAATCTGGGACATTTGGTAGTTAGAGATGAGCGAGCATACTCGTCCGAGCTTGATACTCGTTCGAGTACTAGGGTACTCGTAAGTGCTCGCTACTCGGACGAGTATCTCGCCATGCTCGTGGAAATGGCATCTCCCGCCTTTTGAATTTTTCGCGGCTATAAACTGAGTCAATCAAAAGCCAAGAGACTCTGCGGTACACCCAGCATCACGTGGGGCCCTTACATGTCGATAGCAGGGGTTGGCTGGCCTGATCAGGTGACCCTGGATGCCGTCAGGGACAGAGCTTCAGTGTGATACAGGGAGAGTGTTAGGGTGTTCTACTAGATTTGTGTTAGGCAGGAGTGATTCTAAAAGAACCCAACAGCCCTTGTTAGGGCTACAAGACCCTTTTTTTATCTGCTTGTGGCTGGGCTTGCTGGCACTAGTAGTGCAGCTACCGCCATATTTGCAGAATTTTGCAGGGAGACTGGAAAAAGTTTATTTTTTGGCTCTCAGTGACACACATCCATTTCAAACAGCTAAGTGGGACAATTTTTTTGTGTTTCATTGAAATAGGCACAGTCTGCAGAAGATTTTTTTCTGTCTAACTGATAGATAGTGGAAGTCACAGTACAAAATCCTTTTGTTTGCTCTCAGTGATACAAATCCATTTCATACAGCTGTGTGGAACCATTCTGTGTGTCACAGTTCAGCTGGACAGTCACCACAAACCACATTCCGTATTTCCTGTCCAGGTGACCCATACTGTACGTTACATAATCAAATACGGTCTTTTGCTCTCACTGATACAGCTACATTAGAAAAATCTCTGTGCTACATTTGTCTGGGTTGCACTTAAGCAGACCAAGTCTGCCTAATCTAATAGTTTCAGTGTAATTGCTCCATACTGCACGGTACGTAATAAAATACGTAATTTTGTTCTAACTTATCCACCTATATATTAACTTGTTCAGATTGAACAAGTTTGTGGGTTTCAGTACAGCAGGCCCATTTTTTTTTTTTTTGGTATATATAATACACTTATATACAGAAAATGTTGAACCCCAGGGCTAGGGGTCGAGGACGAGGGCGTGGGTGTGGGCATTCAATTACTGCAGGGGGCAGAGGCCATGGTCCTGGGCAGGGTGAGACAGTACCTGCTGATCAGGGAGCAGGGGAACGCCGCAGAGCTACACTCCCTAGCTTCATGTCTGAACTGACAGTGACACGTGGTAGAGCACTGTTGAAACCACAACAGTGCGAACAGGTGATGTCGTGGATTGCGGACAATGCTTCAAGTAATTTGTCCACCAGTCAGTCTTCCACGCAGTCCACCCTCATTACTCAAGGGAGCATTCCTCTGGCTCCTCCACCTCAACCTCCTCCCCCCCAGTCTGCCCCCTCCCAGGAAAATTTGGAATGCGATCCGGCATACTCTGAGAAACTGTTTTCAGGACCCTTCCCAGAGTCACAAACCACTTCTCAGGTTACTGCTGACCTCTTTCCCGATGCCCAAGTTTTCCAACTGTCGCAGTCTGTGGGTGATGACATTGTTGACTTAGTGGAAGAAGTGTGTAAAGAGGTGTAGGACGATAAGGAGACACGGTTGTCAGACAGTGGTGAAGTTGTTGTCAGGGCAGGAAGTCCGAGGGGGAGCAGACTGAGGAATCGGAGGATGACGAGGTGACTGACCCAAGCTGGGTTTATAAGCCGAGTGAAAACAGTGCTTCTGAGGCGGAGGCGAGTGCTGCACCAGAACAGGTTGGAAGAGGCAGTGGAGTGGCCAGAGGGAGAAGCAGGGCCAGAGCTGGTGCATCAGCAGCAACTGTTTCACGTAGTGAAGCTCCCGTCGCGAGGCCTAGATGTTCGCAAGTCTGGAGGTTCTTTAAAGAAAGTGAGAATGACCGACGGACTGTGGTGTGCAACCTGTGCCACACCAGGATCAGCAGGGGTGCCACCACTACTAGCCTAACCACCACCAGCATGCGCAGGCATATGAGTGCTAAACACCCCACTCAATGGAACCAAGGGCGTTCACCTCCTGCAGGTCACACCACTGCTCCTTCCCCTGTGTCACTCGCTGCCTCTGCTAGTCAACCCCCTGCCCAGGACCCTGGCACGAGTGCCTCCCACCGGAAAACCACACCTTTGCCTCCACGATCCTCCACAGCGTCCACCAATGTGTCCCTGCGCAGCGTTCAGCTGTCTTTACAGAGAGGAAATACAGTTCCACCCACCCACATGCACAAGCCCTCAACGTCCACATCTCCAAATTGCTGAGCCTGGAGATGCTGCCCTATAGGCTGGTAGAGACCGAGGCCTTTCGCAACCTCATGGCGGTGGCTGCCCCTCGGTATTCGGTCCCCAGCCGCCACTATTTTTCCCGATGTGCCGTACCAGCCCTACACCAGCACGTGTCACAGAACATCATCCGTGCCCTGACCAACGCTGTTTCTGAGAAGGTCCACCTAACCACGGACACGTGGAGAAGTGCTGCCGGGCAGGGACACTATATATCACTGACGGCACATTGGGTTAACTTGTGGAGGCTGGGATCGAGTATGACCCTGGGGCCGCTCATGTACTGCCCACACCGAGGATTGCGGGGCCTACCTCGGTCACAGTCTCTCAGACGTACTATGCCTCCGTCTCCGACCCCTCCTCCTCCTCCGAATTACCATCCGTGGTAACGGCGCCTTCAGTCGGTAGCTCTAGGCGCAGCAGCAGTGCCGTGGGTAAGCGCCAGCAGGCGGTGCTCAAACTGCTGAGCTTAGGTGACAAAAGGCACACCGCCCAAGAACTATTACAGGGCATCACGGCGCAGACCGATCTCTGGCTGGCACCGCTGAACCTCAAGCCAGGCATGGTTGTGTGTGACCATGGGCGTAACCTGGTGGCGGCTCTGCAACTCGGCAGACTCACACATGTGCCATGCCTGGCCCACGTGTTCAATCTCATAGTTCAGCAGTTCAAATGGAGAGTCAGGCCAGTGAGGAGAGGGAATTCTTGCGTGTTGGGACTCTGGCGCAAATGGCATACTTCTTGTTAGGCTTCGTATCCCATGACCCTCGTGTTAGAAGAATTTTTTCAAACACCGATTACTGGGTGTTAACTCTCCTGGACCCACGGTACAAGCAGAACCTTTCCACTCTCATCCCTGTAGAGGAAATGAGTATGAGAGTGAATCAATATCAACAGGCCCTGGTGCACAAGTTGAAACAATCCTTCCCATCTGACACCGCTAGCGGCAGAGGGCGTGCTTCTGTGGGCCAAGTAGTGGGGGAGAGTAGACGAGCAGGCAGCTTGTCCAGCACTGGCAGGGTAACGCTCTCCAAGGCCTTTGCCAGTTTTATGTCACCCCAGAAAGACACTGTCACCTGTCCACAGTCTCGGCAGAGTAGGGGTGAGCTTTACAGAAAGATGGTGAGGGAGTACCTAGCTGACCATACCAACGTCCGGACCGATCACTCTGCTCCATACAACTACTGGGTTTCAAAGCTGGACACGTGGCCTGAACTGGCACTGTACGCCTTGGAGGTGCTGGCCTGCCCTGCTGCTAGCGTGTTTTCAGAGCGGGTATTCAGTGCAGCTGGTGGCATCATCACCGATAAGCGTACACACCTGTCAACTGACAGCGCTGACAGGCTGACGCTTATTAAAATGAACAAAGCCTGGATTTCACCGGAATTCAAATCTCCTCCGGGGGAAAGCAGCTAAAGATTAACATTCCTTATGTATCCGATTCCTCTTCTCTACTCCTCCTACTCCTCCTCCTCCTTGTCGTCTTTGCCTAACGCTGACCCAAACGCAATTTTTTAGAGGGCCAACTGGCACTCTTTTACGACAATTTTTCCGGAGGGTCCCCTACAGGCCCTCTCTCCAAACAATTTTTCCGGATGGCCACCTACAGGCCCTCTCTCTAAACAATTTTTTGGAGGGCCACCTACAGGCCCTCTCTCCAAACAATTTTTCCGCAGTGTTACAGACACTGTAAAACAATGTTTCAGGAGCGTCAAACAGACAGTCCAAAACAATTTTTCAGGAGGCGCAAGTACCGACATTTAAAAAAAAAAATTTTTGATGAGGGTCGACTTTATGTACTCCGAAAAGAAAAACATCATTGGTGGTGTAACCGCCATGCTGCGTCAGGCTAAATTTTTGGGTGGCTCACCTGCTACCTCATCTAACTTGGTCACTTGTAGATGTCACCGCCATGCTGTGTCAGGTTTATGCCTGCATCGTGTGGCTGGGGATAGGAGAGCAGTGCCAGCATGGGCATGGGTGATGGACCTTCGTTGCACCTAGTTGGGTGCTTCCCTAACATGTGATGGGCATGTGCCTCGCCTTTCTTGGTCTGGGTGAGCACAATTGCCATGAGGGTAACCACCAGGCTGTTGCAGGAGAATTTTGGGTAATGGTGGGATTAGGCAGCCTCAGAGGCATCCATGCATGCTGCCCCTGCTGTTTCCTGTCCATTTCTGTGGTGTTCCATCATTTTCTGAGGTTTCCAGGTTTTCACCCAGCCTTCCCTAGGCAGAGCCTTGGTCCCCTGCAAAAAGTGCTCGAGTCTCCCATTGACTTCAATGTCGTTCGTTACTGGAAACGAGCACCCGAGCGTCCGGAAAAGTTTGTCTCGAATAACGAGCACCAAAGCATTTTAGTGCTCGCTCATCTCTATTGGTAATCTTACCAAATATGAATATAACTACATTTATCGCCGCCATGGCTACTGCCCTCCTCCTCTGCTGCCACCTCCTTTTCAGCACCTTGATCCAACTCCCAATTCTGGCCAACTCACAATCATCATCATACGCCACGTTTATCAAACTGTGATATTGTCACAGTGCTGTTCACTGTGATACCCCATTACTGTGTAGGCTGCCTGGCTTTGCTCTCGCATACTGGCTGCGGTTGATGTGTTCTATGTATGCTGGTTGCTTGAGTTGTGCATACTGGCAAAAGACTTCTGTTGGGATGTGAACAGTTCTATGTTACTTGTAGGCTCCCTTTGATTGTTCATGTTAAGGTTAATGTTTCCCACATGTGAGCCTGCACATCAGGTGGTCAGGTGTCCTAAACACTCTACTATTTATAACTTTAAGTAATATGCATGGGAGATCAGCCGTGTTCAGTCTGCTGCCTATCCTGATCAGAGTGTTTGTGACTTCTGCCCTAACTCATGTGGTCAGCCTGATTGTTTATCAATGTCTGGTATGTCTTTGGTTACTTTCTGTTCTGTCCTTAAATGCCATGCCTCCTGATTGTATCCTGATTCACATGGGTTCCAATTTATGTTTTGATCCTTATTTGGTCTTTAACCCCTTAAGGCCGAAGCTACTTTTACACTTAATGCTGAAGCCACATTTTTTAAATCTGCCATGTGTCACTTTATTAATTCATAACTTTGGGATTCTTTCACCGATTCGACTGATTCTAAGATTGTTTTTTCGTGACACATTGTACTCCACGACAGTGGTAAATTTGAGTCAATATAAATCACCTTTATTTATTAAAGAAAATCCTAAATTTACAGAAAATTTTGAAAAATTTGTAATTTTCAAACTTTGAATTTCTCTGCTATTAAGGCAGATAGTGATCCCTCACAAAATAGTTATTAATTTACATGTCCCATATGTCTACTTTATGTTGCCATCATTTTGTAGATGTAATTTTATTTTTTGGGGATGTTAGAAGGCTTAGAATTTTAGAAGCAATTCTTTACATTTTTTAGAAATTTTCCAAAACCATTTTTTTAACCACCAGTTCAGTTCTGAAGTCAGTTTGTGGGGCTAACATAATAGAAACCACCATAACTGACCCCATTTTAGAAACTACACCCCTCAAGGTTTTCAAAACTAATTTTGCAAACTGTGTTAACCCTTTATGTATTCCACAAGAATTATAGGAAAATGGAGATGACATTTCAAAATTTCATTTTTTTGCAGATTTTCCATTTTAATCCATTTTTTCCTGTACCAAATCAAGGGTTAATAGCAAAAAAACCCTAAAAATATATCACCCTGATTCTGCGATTTACAGAAACACCCTGCATGTGATTGTAAACTATTGTATGGCCGCATGGCCAAGCGCAGAAGGAAAAGTGCGCCAGATGGTTTTTGGAGGGCGAATTTTGCTGGACTGGTTTTGAGACACCATGTCCCATTTGATGCACCCCTACAGTAGAAACAACCAAAAAGTGCCCATATTTTGGAAACTAAGGGATAAGGTGACAGTGTTATTGATACTATTTTGGGGTACATATGATTTTTGATCAATTTATATTACACTGTTAGGCAAGGTAAACAAAAATGGCTGTTCTGGCTCAGTTTTTATTTTATTTTTTTTACTGTGTTCACCTGAGGGGTTAACTAATGTGATATTTTTGTAGAGCAGGTTGTTACGAACATGGCAATACCTAACATGTATAGTTTTTTTTATTTATTTAAGTTTTACACAATAATATCATTTTTGAAAGAAAAAATCACGTTTTAGTGTCTCCATTGTCTGAGATCTGTAGTTTTTTTTATTTTTTGGGCAATTGTCTCAGGTAGGGGCTAATTTTTTGCGGGAAGAGGTGACGGTTAGATTGGTACTATTTTGAGGGGCATACGCCTTTTTGATCGCTTGCTATTACACTTTTTGTGATGTAAAGTGACAAAAATGGCTTTTTTGACCCTGTTTTTATTTTTATTTTTTTTACGGTGTTCGCCTGAGGGGTCGGGACATGTGATATTTTTGTAGAGCAGGTTGTTATGAACGCGATACCTAACATGCTTGGGGTATTTTTTATCTTTTTTTACTAATTTCAAATTTGAGTTTTGAGGGGAAAATGGGATTTTTTTTTACTTTTTTTATTTTTTTTACACTTTCTTTTTACACTTTTTTAGACTCAGACCCACTTGGTTCTTGAAGATCCAGTGGGTCTAATTGTTCTATAATACACTACAGTACACTATATAGTGTACTGCAGTGCATTTTCACTCTTGCTAAGCCTTGTCAGGCTCCTGCCTTTAGCAGGAGCCTGATGAGGCTTAGCTTACACCATGGCAACCCAGACGCTTCTGAAAGCGTCCGGTTGCCAAGGTAACCATCGGGACGCTGCCACAGCAGAGCAGTGTCCCGATGGGAGGGAGAGGGAGCTTCCTCCCTCTCTTCTGGCCACACCATCGGAGCTGCCAGCGCACCGCAGCGCCCGATGGGAGAGGAAGGGAGCGCTCCCTCCCTGTTAACCCCTTCAATACAGCGGTCCCTACGGACCGCGGCATGGAAGGGGTTAAACTGCTGACATCGGTGCCAGCACCGATGTCAGCAGTTTCAAGCAGAGTATCAGCTGTATGCTGATACTCTGCTTGAAAACCACTCGCCATCCTGAAAAATCATTGCGGGCGGCACTCCCGCCGCAGCCGCCCGCACATCACCCGCCCGCACATTAACCCCCCCCCCCCAATCTGCCATCAGAGAAAACAGTGGGATGGGGGGGGGATATATATATAACATAATTTATTATGTTATTATCTTATTTATTCAGTTACGATCGCTGTGATTGGCTAGTCTGAACAGACTAGCCAATCGCAGTGATCGCTAGCCCGGGACCGCCCCCATTGGTCCCGGGCTGGTTAGCTGAGACCCCTGGCTGTAAGTAACAGCCGGGGTCTCAGCACTGTCACCATGTCATCAGACATGGTGACAGTTTAATGCCATGACGGCTTATCCCGTCATGGGGCGGCAAGCGGCTTCTGCCCATGATGGGATAAGCCGTCATTGGGTGTTGAGGGGTTAATCTAGTTTGCTTTTGACCTTTATTCCTGTCTGATTGGTATGCATTGGGTTCTGGCTGTGTGAACAAGTACCTGCAGTTATAACTACGGGTGCTAGGACTAGATCCCTTGGACAGATTGTCCAAGTAGGTAGAGAGAGTGATTGGGTGAGACTAGGTCTGCACTGTTCCCTGACCTTTTTCCCTTTTAATTCTGATTATGTTTGTGTCTTGAACTACGTAATTGTTTCATAAAGTATTTGTTTTTGCATATTCTTTGTCTATATGTCTTGCTCTGAATGATTTGTAATACGTTCAGTGGTTCTTATATGTCTTCAAGGGCTCCTTGGCCCTCCTCCCGATCCACTGCTCTGTATTTGCCCTGAGTGTTACTGTTGCTACCACTACTACTAATACTTCTACTACTATTCCTACTACTATTCCTACTTCTATTCCTACTACTATTCCTACTACTATTCCTACTACTATTCCTACTACTACTACGACTACTCTTCCATTCTTCAGACATTTTATTATGCAGCTTATAAATGAGTCATGGGTTTGTGATGGGTTTGGTACACAGATTATTAAATGGTACTAGCAAAATTGCAAGAATTTTTTTAATGTAATTTAAAGACAGAGGTACAAATAATTGACCCTCCTCTGCTACAAACACACTGCACACTGGTATTGACTATTTATTTTGGTAATAATGCAGTTTTTTTTACAGTAAAATGTCTTTGAGCTACACAGTATGCAGTAATGAATTCACTAATATGGATATAAGAATGCAATTTTTGCTGTAAAATATCTTTGAACTAAACAGTATGATGCAGTAATGCATTCACTAACACAGGTATAACAAGTACATAACAAGTACATTTTTGTAGTAAAATGCCTTTAAACTGCATGGTATCTTGTAGTAATATAACACATTTTTTTGCAGTAAACATAAATTGTTGTTAATAACACAGGTATAAAAATGGCGTTATTGCAGTATTGATTTTGCTATATCTACTAGAGATGAGCGAACGTGCTCGTAACGAGCATTGTACCGCTCGGCTCCCCTGCGCTCGCATGGGCGCAGGCAGCCGCTTCCGTCCTCCTCACCCGATGGAAGCGGCTGCCTGCGCCCATGCGAGCGCAGGGGAGCCGAGTGGTACAGTGCTCGTTATGAGCACGTTCGCTCATCTCTAATAACTGCCCATTATCCTGCAGTAATATGCAAAGTGTTTAAAAACATGGGTATAACAATGAGGTTATTGCAGTATTAATTCTGTTGTAACTACTAGTGATCATCGAGCACCCCAATGTTCGGGTGCTTGGGTGCTCTGGCCGAACACTAGGTGAGCACAGAGTGGTGGTAGTATAATGGAAGTCAATGGGAGAAGACCAGGCACCACCTGCTCTGCGGAGGGGAGGGTGTCTGGTCCATAGGGAAATGTTAGAAAATGGTGGAAACACCACAGAAATGGTTAGGGAACAGCATGGGGAGGATGTCTGGATGCATCTTGGACACCAAAGTCGCTGCTATTAAAGATGATGTCCGACTATTACGCCACTTTTGTGGAATAACAAAAATACCCAAAAAAAACCAAGATAACATCGATTTTACAGGAAATATTGTTAGGAAGCATAGATTTACTTGTACGTTAAGCACAAGTGCTGCCAAAAATTACACGGATGAGGCACTCCCATACAACAGGTATATCACATAAAGGAGGGCCGCAGTCACATTGTGGTATAATTGTGGGACTCCGACACTCATAAAGCCTATGCACTAAGTGAAAGGGCTGCCAAAAATTACAAGGAACAGGCACTCCAATACACCCTTTATTACACATAAAGGAGGGCATCAGAGACGCCCATGAAAAAATTATCATTGATGGCCTGCTGCTGACACTCCAGAACAATAGTGGTGACATGCTGCTGCTGCACAGGCCGTAAAAAAATTAAGGGTGACACGCTGCTGACGAGCAGACCATAAAAAAATAATTAAGGGTGACAGGCTGCTGCCGAGCTGACGTCCCAAAAAATTTAAGGGTGACACTCTGTTGCCGAGCTGACCATCCAAAAAACTTAAGGGTGACACACTGATGCCAAGCTAACAGTCCAAAAAATTTAAGTGTGACACGCTGATGCCGAGCTGACCGTCCAAAAAATTATATTCTTGATGTGACATTCTGCTGAAGAGTAGACCGGAGAAGAAATGACCAGGGCACGGGTTATGTTTCTGGACACATGCTGGTGTAAGGCAGGGACGGCACACCAGGAAAAATAGTGGCGGCTGGGGACTGTGTAACGAGGGACAGCTGTCGCCATCAGGCTGCGAAAAGCCTCGGTGTCCACCAGCCTAAACGGCAACATTTCCAAGGCCAGCAAATTAGAAAGTTGCACATTTAGAGCTATGGCCTATGGGTGGGTGGCAGGGTATTTGCACTTGCGTTCAAATGCCTGAGGTAAAGACATTTGAACATTGTGCTGGGACATTGAAGTGGACGTGCTGGCTGATGGTTCCTGCGAAGGTCCAGTTGCAGGGCGGGAGGCATCTGGGCCTGCGTCTTGGACAGCAGGTAACAGAGGGGAAGAGGAGGCACTGGTGTGACCTGCAGACACAGATCGTGGATCCAGGCGTTCGGCCAACCCTTTAGGGTGCTTTGCTGACATGTGACTGATCATGCTGGTGGTGGTCAGGTTGCTGGTGTTTACGCCCCTGCTCATCTTGGTACGGCACAGGTTACAAATTACAATCCGTTTATCGTCAGCACTTTCCTCAAAAAAGCGCCAGACTGCGGAACACAACCATTGGCAAGGGAGCTTGCCACAAGGGGCTGCTCTGGGGAACAGTTGGGGGCCTGGTAGGCATGGCCTGCCTTCTCCCTTTTGCCACCCCACTGCCTCTTCCAGCCTGTTGTGCTGCTGTGGATCCCTCCCCCTCTGTACTGCTGTCCTCGCTCGGCTTTCCACCTTTCCAGGTTGGGTCAGCTATTTCATCGTCCACCACCTCCTCTTCCACATCCTCACTCTGGTCCTCCTCCTGACATGGTGAACTAACAAGAACCTGACTTAACTGCGTCTCATCCTCATCCAAAGCCTCTTGAGACACTAATTGCCCTTGACTTATTGGCAACTGTGTCTCATCATCATCATGCACCTCGTGAGATGCTAATTGCCGGGCCCCACCATCATCTTCTTCAGACTTTGTTTGCTCAATAGTTTGGGAATCAGGGCACAATATCTCCTCATGTCCCACTTCAAGCAGCCTTGGCGAGAGGCCCGAGCCAAGGAACGGTGATGAAAAAAGCTCCTCGGAATATCTCAATGTGGGATCTCTTCTTTGCCCAGACTCTGCATGGTGGGATGAAGGAGGATCAGGGTGAGGATGCGGTTGCCCAGACTCTTGGCTACTGAGACTGGACTTTGTGGAAGAGGTGGTGGTGCTGAACCGACTGGAAGCATTATCAGCTGAAATCCAACCGACTACCTGCTTGCACTGCTGTGGCGAGAAGAGTTGTGTCTTGCGCCACCCTGCAAACTGTGACATGATGCTAAGAGTTTCGGATGACTTTGTTTCTTGGGCTCTGCCAGCAGGCAAAGTTTCACCGTGCCCAGAACCATGGCCTCTGCGTTTACCATCAGCAGCATGGCCACTTCCCCGTCCCTTAGTGCTCGCCTTGCGCATATTGTATAGTATATATGCAACTTGTTCACAAGATGGATTTTTATTAACTGTATGATCAGAAAAATTTAAATGAATTTCCAATATTCTGAATGCACAAACGTTATAGAGCTACATAGACTTTGAACGGTTGTAATATGCTGTGCACCTAACGTTACTGACAGGGCAAACGTATTTCACAATGGACTTTGGTCGTTTTGGAACAGAAACAATCTTTCTACCTACCCAAATCCTGTCCCTATAGTTCAATTCCCTCCTTGGGCAAATTAAACTGCAGACGCAAATGAGGAACTGCGGCCTAAATTATCGGTATTAAATGTAACAACGGATGTCAGCTACATAGACTTTTGAACAGTTGTAATGCGCTGTGCACCTAGCGTAACTTTTGGGGGTCAGAATATGGTGATTAGAGATTAGCAAATTTTTAAAAAAAATTTCATTCGGCTGGTTTGCCGAATTTTCCAAAAAGATTTGCTTCGATCCAAATAAATAAATTTGTGTGGTGTAGAACACTGTGCCTTGCAGTAAAATGCGTAGGAAGTCTACTGTGGTAGTTAAAGCATACCGTGAGCCAGTGGGACACACACATAACAGGCGTCGCTCTTAGAAACAAATTTACTAGGACAAATTTACTAGGCTAATGAGTGGCACCGTAACAGCAGCTGCAAGAGGCAGCAGCAGTCGGACAAATTTACGAGGCCAACGAGTGGCACCGTAACAGCAGCTGCAAGAGGCAGCAGCAGTCGGACAAATTTACTAGGCCAACGAGTGGCACCGTAACAGCAGCTGCAAGAGGAAGCAGCAGTCGGACAAATTTACTAGGCCAACGAGTGGCACCGTAACAGCAGCTGCAAGAGGCAGCAGCAGTCAGACAAATTTACTAGGCCAACGAGTGGCACCGTAACAGCAGCTGCAAGAGGCAGCAGTCGGACAAATTTACTAAGCCAACGAGTGGCATTGTAACAGCAGCTGCAAGAGGCAGCAGCAGTTGAATACTTTTCAAGGCCACAGAGTGGCACAGTAACAGCATCTGCAAGAGGCAGCAGTTGAATACATTTCAAGGCCAAAGAGTAGCACAGTAACAGCATCTGCAAGAGGCAGCAGTCGAATACATTTCAAGGCCACAGAGTGGCACAGTAACAGCATCTGCAAGAGGCAGCAGTCGAATACATTTCAAGGCCACAGAGTGGGAGAGGCAGCAGGAGTCGTACTAATTTTAATGAGACAGACTAGCACAGTAACATACCCTGGGAGAGGTAGCAGCAGTCATAAAAATTTAAATGCAACATACCGTAGAGTGGCACAATTACATAATTTGGAGGTGGCGGCAGCTAGGAGACAGCTCGTGGAGGCGAAAACAGTTATGAGTAGGCCACAGAGTGGTACAATCATATAATTTGGAGGTAGCGGCAGCTAGGACACAGCGTGTGGAGGCGGCAGCAGCAGCATACCGTAGAGTAGCACAATGATATAATTTAAAGGTAGCGGCAGCTAGGACACATAGTGTGGAGGCGGCGGCAGCAGCATGAGTAGGCCACAGAGTGGCACAATCACATAATTTGGAGGTAGCGGCAGCTAGGACACAGCATGTGGAGGCGGCAGCAGCATGAGTAGGCCACAGAGTGGCACAATCACATAATTTGGAGGTAGCGGTAGCTAGGACACAGCGTGTAAAGGTGGCAGCAGCATGAGTAGGCCACAGAGTGGCACAATCACATAATTTGGAGGTAGTGGCAGCTAGCACACAGCGTGTGGCGGCGGCGGCAGCAGCAAAAGTAGGCAACAGAGTGGCACAATCACATAATTTGGAGGTAGTGGCAGCTAGGACACAGCGTGTGGAGGCTGCGGCAGAAGCAGTATACTATAGAGTTGAACAATTTCATAATTTGGAGGTAGCGGCAGCTAGGACACAGTGTGTGGAGGCGGCGGCAGCAGCATGAGTAGGCCACAGAGTGGCACAATTACATAATTTGGAGGTAGCGGCAGCTAGGACACATTGTGTGGAGGCGGCGGCGGCAGCAGCAGCATACCGTAGAGTGGCACAATTACATAATTTGGAGGTAGCGGCAGCTAGGGCACAGAGTCTGGAGGCTGCGGCAGCAGCATAAGTAGGCCACAGAGTGGCACAATTACATAATTTGGAGGTAGCAGCAGCTAGGACACAGCGTTTGGAGGCGGCAAAAGCATGAGTAGGCCACAGAGTGGCACAATCACATAATTTGGAGGTAGTGGCAGCTAGGACACAGCACGTGGAGGCGGCGGCAGCAGCATGAGTAGGCCACAGAGTGGCACAATTACATAATTTGGAGGTAGCGGCAGCTAGGACACAGCGTGTGGAGGTGGCGGCAGCAGAATGAGTAGGCCACAGAGTAGCACAATTACATAATTTGGAGGTAGCGGCAGCTAGGACACAGCGTGTGGAGGCTGCAGCAGCATACTGTACAGTGGAACAATTACATAATTTTGAGGTAGCAGCAGCTAGGACACAGCGTGTGGAGACGGCAGCAGTAGCATTCCGTAGTGTGGCACAATTACATAATTTGGAGGTAGCGGCAGCTAGGACACAGCGTGTGGAGGCGGCAGCAGCAGCATACTGTAGAGTGGCACAATTACATCATTTGGAAGTAACGGCAGCTAGGACGCAGCGTATGGAGGCGGCAGAAGCATGAGTAGGCCACAGAGTGGCACAATCACATAATTTGGAGGTAGCAGCAGCTAGGACACAGCGTGTGGAGGCTGCAGCAGCAGCAGCATACTGTACAGTGGAACAATTACATAATTTGGAGGTAGCAGCAGCTAGGACACAGCGTGTGGAGGCGGCAGCAGCAGCATTCCGTAGTGTGGCACAATTACTTAATTTGGAGGTAGCGGCAGATAGGACACAGCGTGTGGAGGCGGCAGCAGCAGCATACCATAGAGTGGCACAATTACATAATTTGGAGGTAGCGGCAGCTAGGACACAGCGTCCGGAGCCGGCAGCAGCATAAGTAGGCCACAGAGTGGCACAATCACATAATTTGGAGGTAGTGGCAGCTAGGACACAGCGTGTGGAGGCGGCAGCAACAGCAGCATACCGTAGAGTGGCACAATTACATAATTTGGAGGTAGCGGCAGCTAGGACACAGCGTGTAGAGGCGGCAGCAGCATGTTAGGCCACTGAGGCACAAATAAAATAATTATGTGACTCTGCCACTTGTCAGAGTCACTGGGGATCACTGGACCCAATCCTGGGCAGCCGGACAATAACAACCGCTTCAGAAAGGCGAAATAATACAGAAGGCAAAACACTAATAATAAGTAACAGTTCACACCAACACATGCTGCGCAACTGCGCTTAGGACTGGAGCCAGAACTTTGGGTACACAGACCTCCAGACAGACGACGCCCACCGTGAACCCGTGCTCCAGGAGGGGGCTACGGCATGGCCGCAAGCGTGGCCTTCAAACACTCAGAGTGATACACACCACACGAAAAGACAGACAGTGAAGCAGGTACGTGGAACCACGCACCAGTGCAAGAAACCACTCAAACACTCAATACACCATTCAGTGTCAGATAGCAAATGGACCGGACCATATAGCAGTCGCACATGAACAACAAGGCACCGGCCCTGCCCAGCAGAAGCTCAGGGTTTAAATAGCAGCGAGCTAATTGGCAGAGGCGTGGTTACTGACATACTTCCTGTGAACGCCTGGCAGAAGTGACATCACCAGAGGTCTCAAGGAGCTGGCGCATGACCACTTCCTGTGCCGGACCTTGTTCACTGTAGTAAGACTGTGGGCGCAAGGATACCGCACTGAGATTTGCCCGTGCCCCTTCACCAATACCCGCAGCCCGGGAGGGCAAACGACCGCGTGCACGACGTCGGTGCACGCGCCTTACACAGCAGCAGCATACCGTAGAGTGGCACAATTACATAATTTGGAGGTAGCGGCAGCTAGGACACAGCGTGTGGAGGCGGCAGCAGCAGCATACCATAGAGTGGCACAATTACATAATTTGGAGGTAGCGGCAGCTATGACACAGCGTGTGGGGGCGACAGCAGCAGCATACCATAGAGTGGCACAATTACATAATTTGGAGGTAGCGGCAGCTAGGACATAGCGTGCGGAGGCGGCGGCAGCAGCATGAGTAGGCCACAGAGTGGCACAATTACGTTATTTGGAGGAAGCGGCAGCTAGGACACAGCGTGTGGAGGCGGCAGCAGCAGCATCAGGCCACAGAGTGGCATGGTGACATAGCCTGGAGGTGACAGCAGTAGCAGCATGAGGAGACCTAATTGTTGAAGTGGCAGCAGCATCAGAAGGCTACATATTGGGTCAGTGAAAGAGTGGAGAGGTGGGTGACAATACCAGTCACTGGTAAAGATGCTGGGTGGTAGAAGAAGTAGCTGGCAGATGTGTGGCATCAGGCGGATGGCAGCATCATAAGAGTGGCTGATGCACGTAACCTGAAGAATACAGTCTCATTTGTCAAGGTTTGGGTGACGCATCATGGCTGATCTAATCTGATGCATCAGGCGTTGGTGGGTGGAAATCCTGGCTGATCCACGCCTGATTCATCTTGACAAAAGTGAGTCTTTCCACATTTTGTAAGGACAGGCGAGTTCTCCTTGGGGTAACTATGGCCCCCGCCGCACTAAACACTCGCTCTGATGCCACACTACTAGCCGGGCAGCACAGCTTCTCCAGTGCAAACTCGGCCAGTTGCGGCCATAAATCCAGTTTGGCTGCCCAGTAGTCCAGTCGATCTTCAATGTGGGGTGGCAGAGTGCTGTCCAAGTAGGCCACCGCCTGCTGGTTCCTCTGCCGGATGGTGACTATTCGACTGTCACTACGTAAGCAAGTGAGCATGCATTGGGCCATTTGTGCAAGTGACTCGGAAGGACTCCCTGCCTCAAACTCTACTGTATACTGCCATGGTGTCTCTGGGTCATCTGCCTCATCTTCCTCATCTCCCTCTACCTCCTCTGGCAGCTACTGCTCTTCCTCTTCTGTCACCTGGGTAGAAAAACCACTAAATGCTTGTGCTCCAATGTCCTCCTCCTCCTCCAGTTCAGCCCCCACCGGACTCATGTGGCCATGAGATGCAGTCTCCACGTCTCCAGTCCCCTGAACAGAAAGATTTTGCAGCATCTGTTCCAGGACATGAAGCAGTGGAATGACGTGGTTCATACCGTAGTCCTGGCGACTGACAAATAACATGGCCTCCTCAAAGGGCCTGAGCAAGCAACAGGTGTCACGCATGAGCTGACACTGGCTGACATAAAAATTACACAGGGGAGTTCTCCTGTCCGCTTGGATCATTAAGAAATCGTTTATGGCCTTTCTCTGTTCGTACAGTCGGTCCAACATATGGAGTGTAGTATTCCAATGGGTGGAAGCGTCACATATCAGCCTATGTTGGGGGACTCCATTCTGCCGCTGCAGCTCAAGGAGGTGAATTGGCGCTGTAGGAATGGCTGAAGTGCATGCAAAGTTTCCTGGCCATTTTTAGAATGTTTTGCAGTTAGGTATAAGACTTGAGGAACCGTTTGACAACCAGATTAAACACGTGCGCCATGCAGGGCGCATGGCTCAGCCCTCCTTGGCGCAGCGCGGGCACCATGTTCTTTCCGTTATCTGTCACCATGGTTCCGATTTTTAGTTGTCGCGGAGAAAGCCAGCAATCAATTTCTTCTTTCATGACATGGAGCAGTTCCTCCCCTGTGTGTCTTCATTCACCCAGACTAACCAGGCGTAGAACTGCGTGACACCGATGTGCCATGCACATGTGGTATGCTGGAGGAGCGCTATGACTTGGCCCTGCAGTGGAGGCTGAGGTGGTGGAGAAGGAGCCGGACATTAGCGCAGGATCAGCAGTTTGACAACGAGGAGGAGAAAGTGGCGTCATCAATTCAAGTTGCTCGTGTGGCTGGGCAGGAAGCACATTGACCCAGTGGGCCGTAAAGGACATGTAAAAACACGCCTTGACCGTAGTTACAACTCCACACGTCGGCACTGCCGTGCACTTTGGCAGACACCGACAGACTCAAGGACTGGACACCTTCTCTTCTACATATTTGTGCAGGGCTGGGACTAACTTTTTGGCAAAGAAATGTCAGCTTGGGACTCCCCACCTCGGCTCGGCACAAGCCATCAGTTCTCTGAACAGTGCAGAGTCCACCAGTTGAAAAGGTAGGGACTGCAGCACGAGCAACTTGGACAGGAGCACGGTCAGCTTCTGCGCTGTAGGATGGCTGGACGCATACTGCTGTCTCTTTGCAATCGCCTCAGTGAACGACTGCTGCCGTAATGAGTGGTGAGGAATAAGAGGAGGAGGAGCAGGAGCATCTGGAGCGTTAGATAATGACAGACAGCTCCCTTCGGCAGAGGTGCTGGAGAATTGACTGCCTGAAATGGGATGCGTGCCACTGGGTGATGCTGCTGTTGCTGCTGCCGACTGGACACTTCTGAGCCACAGTTCTCCCAGGCCACTTTGTGGTGACGCTGCATATGTTGGCGCAGGACCATGGTGCCAACATTAGCACCCTGGCCACGCTTCACTTTCTGACCACAGATTCTACATATAGCCATGTTCACCTCCTCAGGCGTCCTAACAAAAAAACTTCCACACCGCCGAGTAGACGATTTTACCACCAACACTCCGCACTGACTGAGTGGTACCTCCGCTTCCTGGTTGAGCCCCTGCACCGCTCTTTTCAAGGCTGGAAAGCACCTGCGAAGAGTACGGTCTACCTCGTGCCCGTTTGGCTCCCAACCTCGCACTGCTGCCACTCCGCTGACTAACGGCCACACTACCGACTTGCTCACACCTCTGCCTGACGCACAAGCTGTCAAGTCTCGTCTGCAGATGATGATAATGATTATGAAGCCCTTGCGTCACCCGGCTCCCAAGTGCGATCGGCTACATCATCAACTACAGTTTGCACATCGCTAATGTCCTCCTCAACTGTCTCGGTGTACAAAGCCTGACCGCTCTCAACATCACCTCCCACTACACTCTCCTCATCAGTACTTGACTGCCTACTGGAAGGAGCGGATTTCTGCCCCACCTCTTGGCTTCCCAGTAGCTACTGACTGTCATCAAGTAGTTCGTCCTCGCTGTATAATGGTGCAGAGCCCACAGCATATAGTACTTCTCTGGCTGAGGGAACTGAAAAGGACAGAGGCAGGTTGAGGACAGGTGAGGGCACTGGAGCTGCTCCAGGCCCATGCCAACTAAGGGTTGTGTCTGACGAACCCGCCGACTCTTGACTGGGGGTGTCAGATGTCATCTGGGAGGAAGTGGATGACCGAGTCAACCATTCAAGAACCGCTGGGTTGGTGGTCAACACACGACCACTAGATGACACCGGTAGCTCTGGCCTCGCCAAGTGGACCCCTAATGCCACGTCCCTTCCTTCTGCTGCGACTGTGCCTATTCCAGAAACATTTGTGC